>APFE030404050.1:120238-164932 GCA_000404065.3 Pinus taeda
AAATTATATATACATATTATATTATTGATAAAATCGCCTTCCATTTTTCCTATATACCATGGAGATTCGCCCATTTATTTTTAAATTTAGGGGGGGTTCTTAAAATTTCCCTGCTAAATACAACTAGTTCAACTAATTCAAATTGAACACAACTCTATCAACTCCTCAATCAACTCCACAGAACTCAATCACTGAAGTTCTAACTGAAGTCCTCCATGCAATAGCTCAAGTAACCCATAAGAAAAGCGTATTTCCGTATGGCAGTTGCATGTGCCACATCCGTAGCTCGAACTAAAGTGCTCCAAGAGAATAGGATAATGTTTATAGTCTAAATATTATTAAGTGCTAATAATATTCGATTGTTCTATTTTTAGCTTGGCAGTCTAAAAATAGACTCCTCCCATATGTCTAAAAATAGAAGTCCATCTATTTTTACCAACTTGACCAATCATCCAAAAATAGCATCCTGCAACTCATAGACCATGATCCATATGTCTAAAAATAGACATAGTCTAAAAATAGACTTTGCGCCAAAAATAGCTTCCGGGCCCACTTAGTGAAGGCGACTTCTTTTCACTAAGATCCATCACCTTGTTGCATTTTCAACACGTTTCCTAGTCCAAATATGGCTTCTAGTAAACCATCTTCCCTAAATGATGCTTTTGTACCAATGGTATCATCCTCGCCATGTGTTAATTATGTGGCAAACTATTCCATGCCTACATCAACTGACGATCAATTCAGTGATGTTGTACATTATGTACTGGGGACATTGGAACCATATCTCTCTAGTGGATTCCTTGTTATGGATCCCTTCCAGAGCATTGTTCTCCCATCTAATGAGAACCTCTTGGAATTCATGACCTCTTATGAGTCATGATCGAGGAAAATAAGTATAGTTCTTTTACTGTGTTAACCTCATTAAAAAAATGAAACAACTCCCATGAGGATAGTTCCTTTTCTTGTGGTAATCTCGTTAAAAAATGAAACCAAGGATATGAGGATAGTTCCTTGTCTTGTGTCAAGCTCGTTAAAAAATGAAACCAAGGATATGAGTATAGTTCCTTGTCTTGTGTTAACCTCATTAAAAAATGAAACCAAGGATATGAGGATAGTTCCTGGACTTGTGTCAACCCCATTAAAAATTGAAACAAAGGCTATAAGCATAGTTCCTTGTCTTGTGTCGAGCTCGTTAAGAAATGAAACAAGAAACATGAGGATAGTTCCTGGTCTTGTGTCAACCTCATTAAAAAATGAAACAAGGAATATGAGCATAGTTCCTTGTCTTGTGTCAAGCTCATTAAAAAATGAAATAAGGAATCTAAGCATAGTTCCTTGTCTTGTGTCAAGCTCATTAAAAAATGAAAAAAGGGCCCCTAGAGAAAAGTTCAAAGTCGAGACTTTGAGTAGATCTCGTAAAATCCCAGTCGAGTCTTTCACTTGATCTCATAAATGAACCTTCATTCCATCCACCTGATATCCATGAGTAGTCTACTTAGGGGAATACAATGAAGCTTGAGGGGCATGTAGGTAGAATCGAGTCATCATGTTGGGGGCATGTAAACCAATTCTAAGCATAGTTTTTCGATTCAAGCTTGTGTAAAGGTGCATGTAAACTAATTCGAAGCATAGCTTTTCGATTCAAGCTTGTGTAAAAATGAAACTGAACCCAAGCATAGTTTTTCGTTTCAAGCTTGTGTAAAAATGAAACTAAATTCAAGCATAGTTCTTCATTTCAAGCTTGTCTAAAAATGAAACTGAATCCAAGAATAGTTTTTCATTTCAAGCTTGTGTAAAAATGAACACCTTTACATTTTAACCCTTGTGATTGCCATTCTATTAGCCTCTTCCACCAGATGAGCCTTGGTTTTTCTCCTTCCATCGTCAGTATCTTCTTGGCTGATCATATTCTTTCACTTGGTTGTTTTACCCTTTTTGAGGAACAGTTGCAATGAGTGGTCTTATTAGCCAGCCTCTTCACATAAATCAACATGTTTTTAGAAGTTCCAAAATCAACGGAACCAGTTGCTATCCTAGACACCACTCGTTCCTCTAAGTGGATTCCTCTTTAAGCTCTTTTCAGACTCTCGAAATATGAAAAGATTTCTGAGCTCTTTCCCTTTCCAGCTCGTTAACAGATTGGAAATGATATCTAATCAGTATAAGTTTAACCCTTTTTCATGTTGAGATAGATTATTTATGAAAAAGGAATATGTTGACCGAACATGGTCAATAGGTTCCCTCTCATATTGTTTTACGCTTTTTTGGGCTTGAGAGACAAATCTACGAAAAAGAACTTGTGGGGTTTTATTTTTGTCCCTTTTCAAACTCTCTAAACATGAAAAGGACTGAGTTATCTTTGTCGTTAAACTCATTAAAACATCAAATAGTGACACACTTGTCTATCATGACAAGACTGAGTTTCACCTTTACTAGACTCGTTAAAACATCACATAAAGATGGATTCACCCGAAGGGTGGAGTTATACAAGTATATGCTATCCTCCTCAGGCTTGATAAAAATAAAGAGGTACTGGTCAACAATGACTGGGGAAAATGGAAAAAGGCGTAAATCAATTTTGGTAGCAGGTCACTCTTGAAGATGACACTTTCACTTCATCACCGTGACTATTTGGGTTGGGTTATCATCTTGATGGTTATCATACCATCCATCACCTTGTTTTGGGTCAATGCTACCAATTCATTTTAGTGTCGCCGACATGTTCAAGAGAAGTCATTCAGTCAAAATTCATCCTTTGCAATACCATAAACCTTCATTTTCATCATCGCCATTCATGAACCTTGTGTTGTTAGTCAAATCCCGTCTCCAAAATCATTACACTCATTTCGTGTCCTTGATGTGATACATCAAGGCCCTCCTGCGATGAGTCACTTCTTGTCGACATTAGCTCATTATCCAAGAAGTTGACTTAGAAACACCCTTCTAGTACCTTGAGGCTTATATACATCAATGGAAGGTTTCTCTCTTTTGGCGATAGGTTGACATCACTAGTCTTCAACCAAAATACTTTGTATTGTGTTCGACATCAAAGAATACATTCAGACCATGCAGAATGTACTACAATACCTTGAGGATCATTATCATCATTGGTGATTTCGCTCACGTCCGTTAACGACTTACATAATTGGCTGGTAATCAAACAGTGTCTTCCCATGTTAAACTTCAAATCACATATTCACATGGTTAGACTTGTACTTGAGTGAAGGATTGAACAAGATAGAAGAACCCAGATCTAGTTTCATCCATCCAGGTTGCGATTTCAGGAAATGTACCAAATCATTCGTACAATGGCTTTACATTGATGTTCATTCCAATCATGGGTCTATATCTGTCGATGATTGTCTATGCACTTGTAATGAAAGTTTATATTCTAAGCATGGGTATGCCTTCCCTTAGAAATTCATGAGAAAAAGTAAAAAAAATCATGATATTATGTATTGTAATTGACGCAGGTCACCAACCAGTTCGGAACCTCCTCACCACATTGTAAAGCATTTCACTCGACATTACATTTTTTACTTCATGCTTTAGGGGGCAAATATTACAGATCCATTTGGGCACATCACTCCCATCATCCAGATCAGTGTTTTAGGGCTCATTAAACCCTAATTTCAGTTGCTACATGCCCTAAACAAGTCAACGTTCTGAATGCCTCCTTCCTAGACAGTTTCATGGCATGAGTACATCCTGAAATGACCTCTAGAGGGAGGAGCATAGGTAGGCCTATGTAAGGGTGCACTGTAGAGTAGTTAAGGCCATGCCAGGGTGCTTTGTAGAGCACTTAGGCCCTCTTTGACCTATACTGGGTGAGTTTGAGCAAAATTCACATAGGCTTTGCTTAATATTCTTATCTTCTGGAGCCTTCTAGAAGATTCCCACACTTATCATCTCCTATGAGCTCAAAAATGGATGAGGAATGAGTTAATATACATCCTATCCTCTCATCCCTTCCTCCATGGAACTAATTCTAAGTATGGGAGGCCATTCAATACCCTCATTGATGACAAAGCCTCATCCATCTTCCTATAAATTGAGCACTCATCTAAGTGATCAAGGGGCTGTACTTTGATGAATTGTAAGGAGATAATGTTAGTTTGATAATTTAAACTATTGTAAGTGTCTTTATGCTCTCAGAATGTTATGCTTATGTGATGTGGATGGAACCAAAGCTGGAGAAGTGACTTCGAATCAGACTTAATGGTTGTAATTCTTTCTTCTACTCAATAAAGTATTTGCACTTTTTTCCATATGCTTATCTTAATATGTGATGCTTATATGTGTGAATGTATCTGATTCCATTTACTTGTAATCAATAGATATTTTTCTTTGATTGGTTCTTTGTCTTTTGTTGATGTTTACAAGTGCTTCTCAAGCGTGTTAAGTATGGGAAAGAGCGATAGGTACAATACAAATGAGAAAAGAGGAGAGCGAAAGTACAAGTAGGTCCTCTCATTCTCTTTGTCTTATCTATTGTTTATAGAAAAATGTTAAAGTGCTTTAAACTGTTGTTCTAGATAGGGATACTTATCTAGGGAATTAGTATTTATCCGTAGATACCAAATTCTTCATAAAGGGGGTGGAATTTTTTAAGAGCACACGATACAATGTGGGGATGCCATGTAGAAAAAAGGTGATTGGGAAAAACCGCAAATCTCACGTTCTTTTGAGACTTTAACAGTCAGATGATGGGAGTGCGCGATATGGGTATGGGATATTGGATCTGGAAGTGTGTGATCGAAGGGCTATCACGCAGTGGATTTGTGAGGGCTAAGTGGGGTCAGGTTTAATTACAATGAAATGTAATTAATTAAAAAAGAATTACTGGATTTAATATATGCAATGGGTTAATAAAATGTGGGGACCATGGGTTATACATGGTGCGGTGGGTTAAATATATGAAGCGGGACTATAGGTTAGAATAATATAAGTGTTGAGTTAAAAGGGTATCGGGGAGGGTTTTCAATGGGGCTCGATATATCTAACCTTTTAAACTTAGGATAAGGGGGTTTTAGTGGTTTATAAGGGAAAATGAGATGAAATAGGGGGTAAAGTAAAATGAAGGGGTATGTATATTTTTACAAGGGGAAATGAAGAGGGACAGGTCCTTTGGAACCAAGAGGGGAAAAACATTAGGGAATGAAAAGTAATGAAGGGGTAATGAATGGAAATTAATAATTTATACATGTAAGGGGTTTAGTGAAATGAGAGGAAATTAGTGAATGAGATTGAGTGAATGGCCTTTCTCTTTGATAATTCTTCCTGCTCATGAAGCATAGAATCCAGAATGATAAAGGTGCTTTTGAGCTATCAACCTTGTGCATTCCAACGCCTCTTTCTTTTACCTACCCTTTATTTACCCTAGTATTTTTTCTTCATCTATTGGGTGCATTTGAGCTTGCTAACCCTTTATTTCTTTTTCTTTGATAAGAAAACTATCTAATTCTAACCTTATAAATTCCAATGGCTCAGATTAAACTGATGAGCTCATTATTATTCTCTACCTAACTACTGATCTACCAAGATTAAACAGTTTGGCTAGATCTTTATTCTCTATCTATCAACATGAAATTTAAAGCATGAACGAATTAAGATTAAACTATTTGACCATCATGGATTGTGGCATTTTTGACAAGTTGCACACAATCTTATTATGCAAGGCAAAGTAAAAAGTAGTGGCATTTGAATTTGCATCACTTTTAGAATCTATTTTTTTATCTATTTTTGGTGGGGTTCATATTTTATTTTCTTTTTTGATCCTTTTCTTTTAGTCCTTTGATTTTTCTTTTAGGACTTACCCTCTTTACATTTTTTAATTTTTAATATAGGAAAACATTTTGTAGAAAGCAAAAGTATGTACAATATTACAAGACTAATCATAGCCAATTCAGAATTATGAATCCTATTATTATAGGACCCTAATAGTGACTCCACATGGGGTTGGAATTTCCTGGTGAAATGTCAAGAACTTTAAGATCAATAGCCTTTGAAACTTTGATTGCGGATTTCCTTGTAACTTCTTTTCTATGATCTGCTTTATTCATGTATGATGATACACCTTTTAAAGCTTAGGGCCTTCTCTTCGGGCTTCAACCTCAAAAGATAATCATCCAGTCCAATCTAAACTTTGAAATGTTATGTACAATGAGTAAAATAAACAATTGAACTAATGTTAATCTAGGGATAAGTAATGCTTCAACTTTCTACCATTGATTGGTCCACTTGGTAGATCTGTTCCATCTAATTGTTTCAAGAAAAATACATTGTTACCTCTGTAACCATAAATGATGTAAGGGGCTTGCCATAGGAAATCAAATTTACCATGTTAACCCTTTTTTTTCTCTTCTAGAATCCCGTTTGAGTACTTTTTCACCTATCTCAAAATCATCAGCTTTGGTTTTCTTGTCAAAAATGTTTTTGATTTTATCTTGGATCACTTGGGATTTGACCTAGACTTCTTTCATGGTTTGCTGCGAATGTATTGTCTGGTTTATCCTCCTTTGGATATCATTGGATTCTACCTGTAGCTCTGGAATCATTTTAATCACTGGTACTCCTGAAGAGGATGGAAAAATAACATCCATTCCATATACTAGTTGATAAGGAGATGTACCAATGGAATTTTTGGTAGTGAGTCTGTCTGCACATAAGGCATTAACCAACATTTTGTTCCAAGTATTCTTATTGTCTTCTAGGAGTTTCATGATGATATTAACAAGGCTTTTGTTGGAGGATTCTACAATTCCATTACCTTGAGGGTAATAGGCTGTGGAATGGCCAAGAGTAATGTGATATCTGTTACAAAAGTCTACAATGAAATAAAAACTCACACACACATTTGACATAAGATATGAACTTGGGAAACCCTTTTGGGAGAATAACCCAGCTAGAAGGTGAGGATGCTATGTTCTATTTTCCTAAATATAAAATGTATGAGTACAAAGAAGTATGGCATGTGGCCTATGGGATACTGCTATTTACAAATCCTCTATATGTGCTCTATCTCTTCTCTCTCATGGCTATTTTTCTCAACTATGGAACAAATGCACTTTGAAAGAATGGAACCCATTTTCCTCCTAGTGGCTTGGTTATTACAAAACCTAATAGCCTACTATAGGTTAAGTTTGACTACCACAACTCTTAACCAAAAGGTACATGAGGTCAGGGGGAGCAACACAAGGGAATAAAGGTTTGAATTTCAAATATGTTTACCCCTAATTCAGATAGTAAAAGTAACATCACCTTAGCCATGAATGGTTTATTTATTATCTTTGAATATATTGGTCCATAAGTGATTTAAGTAGCATAAATAGTGTTCCCTCCATCTAGAGAAATAATAGTGAGTTGATGCTCTATTTGATTGAATTAAATCCTTGATCTCTGTTTGAAAGCTCTTTTCTGACCCTGTGGGGAAGAATGTAGAGTTTTTTCTAGCTTAATATGCTCACTACAACTTTAGAAAACAAAATTATTTCCTTGTTGTTATAGTTGTAATCTTTCAATGCATATAGTATAGTTGGTGGTTGTAATCCTATGCACTCATGGTTTGAGGAAAAAGGAAATTGCGATGGAAATAAATTCAAAAATTTCTATGTTCAAGATTGCTCATGATTTGATTATAGATGGATGTGGTCTAAGAAATATTGATGATGAGTTGTGTTGATGTGCTCTAGAGATTTTAATGAGTCATTGACTTGCTTGAAGTGGTGCATTTATTTGGTTATGGCTAATTCAATTGATAATGGTGTTTGGTCCACGCGTTTAGGTGATCAATCTAGTAAATTATTCGATTCATTCTTGGAATGTACACATAAGGGTTGGGTGTTGTTTGTTAAATGACAAAAACGTAACACTTGATCCAGTCACATTTAATTGATTTGATCTATTCACAAAGTTTCATTAATTGCTAAAGAGCATTGTTGTTAAGGAATTTAGACTTCTGTGATCCATAACATTTTTTTAGAAACTTTTTGGCGAAATCACATAATTGAGCATTGCTGTTCTAGAGGCATTGTGAAAAAGCTAGTTCGCATGTACATTATTATAATGCAGAAAAAAAATGTATCTAAATGTTAATTGTTGGTGGATTTGAATATTGGTGACAATGTGACCCAATTGAAGTATTATTCATAGATATTAGAGAAATGTTTAGGTCTAAAATGGGCCTCCTAAGGAATATTATAAATAATAGTGGAAATAATAAAATAAGGTTAGATTACATTATCAACTTTGAGAGAGATAAAAGAAAAAATTTCCTTTGTCAACTCAGATTCTCAACTTATCTCCCTACGATTCTACTTAAATTTCAATCAAGAGCACTTGTTGGATGACTAATTTAATTCCTCATCCAAGGAGTACACATGTTGCATACTTTCGAATCTCGATTAACCTAGCTACACAAAAAATGATAAGTACATAAAAAACGTGATTTCTATCACATTTTTCATGTATTTCTCATTTTTAGTGTAGAAAGGTCCATCAAAAGTATGAAACATGGGTACTCATTGGACGAGGAATTAAAATCCTCATCCAATGAGTAATTCTTCTCCAAAATTGAGTAAAATCGTAGGGAGTTAAGTTTAAAATACGAGTTGAAAAAATAGTTTTTTTTTTTTTTTTAAATATTTGTACTTTTTTAATACAAAAATGGTGAATCATCCCCCATGGTTTAAATCATCATATTAATTCATATTGGTTCTTATAAAGTGTTGTAGCAGCTAAAACCACCCTCCAAAATTTTTCCTTAGCTTCGGTATGGAGCCTCCCTACAAACCTTTCACAACACCTTGTCTTGCTTTGTCAAGTACACAAGCTTCACTATTTTTCTTGCACAAAGATAGCCTGTTCATGAAAGATTGATGCATTTTCCTCACAAGTTGATCACCCGGACTTGGCCCAGCTGTAGGCTAAGAAGCTCCCCAAGAAATTGCACAATTTCGAAGGGAACCCAGCCTTCCCTCCAGAAATTGCGCAATTCTATCTAGCAGCCTGTTGGGCTCCAGAATTGTGCAATCTTGTCAGACAGTCTTCACCCAGAAAACTGCGCAATCCTTCCCAATAGGCCTGCTCAGCCTAGGAATGGTGCAATCATGGGAAAAAATCAGCTCCTCTACCCAGAAATTGCACAAATCTCCTGGGTAGCTCACCCAGCTCCCAGCTAGAAATGTGCATTTCCTCCCGGCAATTGAGTAGCCTCATGCATGAGCAGTTTGGTTGACCAGTTCCACTTGGGACCAATGAAACATAACTTGCATGCATGGCTAGATTTTTCTCAGAATAGCAAAAGGAAACATGAAAAAAGGACCCCATAATTTAGGGAGGTATTTTTAGCAGCTGGAGGTTATATGTAAGGTTCGTTTTAGAAACTTTCCTTCAAGTGTCGCTTTTTCCTCGATTTGTGGCATGCACGTCATGAGCTCAAACTTATTTATTCGATGGATCAAAGATCATTCTTTCACATTGATCTTGGAGCTCTGATGTCCCACAACACATCCAGGACTCTTCGTCACATCCAGCTCAGCTATTCATGGGTAAGTGGTCTCAACTTGTCTTTTTCAGCATTTCTGTCGCTTTTTGTGTTTTCTGAATGCAGTCCCCAAGCCTGCAGTCATTGCTAGCTGGAATTGCGCATTGTGCAATCCCAGCAGTCAGTAGTCAGCCTGGATTGTGCATTGTGCAAATCCAATAGCTAGTCTTGCCTCCCAGACAACCTATACTTCCTTTTGCACAGTTGTGGTAGCCAGTAACCCAGCCTCCTAGAAAAAATTGCGTAATCTTTGCCTATCATTCCCCAGGTATGTTTTAAGTCATTCCCAAAATTCGCTTAGGTTTTCGCTGAAAGGTTTCTTGCCATGCATATTTCTTTGTCTCCAAATCTTTCAAGTGTTCATCTTCCTCTTAGTAGTATAGGATCAATGGCCTCCAAGAGTGAAGGATCAAAGGACACTGATAGAAGTGCAACTAGAGCAGTAGTTGAACAGGTGTCCACACGTCTATCAATCTATGAAGATAGCAAACTTTTTTTAGACAAGGACATCAACCTGAAATGATAAGAGGTCAACGAAGCATTTGTAAGCACTTTTGTGGAAGAACTTGAAGACCATCAAGTGTATGTGAACATTCACAAGTCTGGCTTGTACCGGATTGCATGCAGATACCCCACGTTCCCATGCATGGACATGATACACTAGATCGTCTCACACACTGATCTTGAGACAATGACTTTGAGTGGTGTCAGCGGGATGAATCTTGCCACCTTCTGGGCACAAGATTATGATGAGATGTACCAGATGTCAAAGCCCGTGACTATCATGGAGACTCCTTTTATCTTACCAAATAGTAGTGCCAAGTCCAAAGACATTATGAAGAATTGAGTAAAGAATCCAGCTAGATTCAAGATGACACCCAACCAAATCTACAAGACAAAGATAATGCAAAAGGTGTATCAATACTTGGTCATATTTTCATGTCGACTATGTGGCCAAGAAAGCACAGAAACCTTCCCACAAAGCTGGGTGATCGTGCTGGACCAACTGGATAGAAAGGGTAAATCATGTAACTAGTCTGACATGTTGGCTCATCAGCTGAAGGAATAGGTAACGAAGGCTCGACAGTCACCTGAAGGTATGCAAGTAGAGATCTACATGTCCACCTACATCTTAGATGCAATTTGTGCTCGACAGGAGTTCCTAGGCTTGGAGTGAGAATGGTCATCAGCGAAGACTATTGTGAACACATATTCTAAGTTGTGGTCCAAATGCAGCTTAAGAGGAGTAATCATAAGGTTGTCAGATTATTTTTTCACCCAGGTCTACATGATGATATTCAAACAAAATCCACCCTGCATCTCTAAGGAAGCAATGGAGGCACTGATAGACATTTCTGATTGGTATGCCTCACCATCTGACACCTTCATACAAGTGTTCAGTGTGGAGAATCCTCCACATGTTCTACCAAAGTTTTCCCTAGACATACTCATCATGCAAGAAGTATCATATCACATCTCAACAGGATTAACAACTAGACTACACCAGAAGAGGAAGGCACCTTGGCCCGCTCTTCCACTGCAGATTGGGTTATATGAGATCCAGAGTATCAAGAAATAGGATGTCAAAGTAGAACTAATGAAGAAGTATCCATTCGACCTCCGAAGCTACAATCCATATGACCCACATTGTATTGTGAAGGATCACTACATGAGAGTACAGTTCAACTAGATCCACAGGGCATTTCATTGGGCCGAGGAGGACCCATGGAGATATTGCTATAGTTTCTCTTGACCCAATGAACAGTTTGGCTTTGCTGTGGAGTGGTTAGCAAAGCAACGTGAAGCAGCATCCTAGAGAGCACTAGCAGCAGAGGCAAGCATACCAGTGTGCAACAAGGGCTAGAGGAAGATTGTCGATCGCATGGAGGAAGAGAAAAGTTGCAAGTTCTGAGCAGATCCACTCATGGAGAAAGTAGATGTGGTTATAGAGGCGAAGAGGCAACATCGTGACAAGTGAATCACGCAAAGGTAGAGGGATAAGAGAAGAGTGGAAGAAGCATAGAAGCATTTGCATGAGCTGATCTGGATGGAACAAGAGCTACACAAACAAGAGAGGGAAGCTCAACAACAACAAGTATATTAGGGGGCGAACCATGTGAAAACAGATAAAATAATACCCATATAGGTAGTGGATTCATTCGAACATCTGGCATTAAGCAAATGAGGTGAACCATCACAGGAGCATGACTTCGCTCATGAGATAGAACAAGCACTTCAACAGTTGCATACAGATATGGATCAATGGGAATAAAAATTGAACATCGACCTTATGCCTCATCACCAAGAGGTTGAATTACTTGCTTCACAGCATCCAGATGATCAACAAGTATCAAGTGACCAAGGAGGCACTAATATCCTTGGAGATCAGCTGGAAAAGGAGGTGCACAACATCTCATTCGACGAGTCTCAACATAGAGTTGTGCAGTATCGTAGAATGTCAAATCCAGATGATCGTACATCTCCTACGCAAGTTGAGGAACGAGTGATCATGTATGATGTGCGCAAACATCCAGCAACCTTGGCCGATGCAACTAGAGTATATGCCGAAGTCACTAGCTGAATTGTTCACTTTTTGATAGCTGAAAATGAGTGAATGGCTAAGGAACTGCAACCGGCCAAGCAAGGAGGAGAGTTAGTGACAGTGTCTGCCTGAGATAAATTGAAGAAGGAAATACTAGATGGATAATTGTCCCTTGGGACATTTATGCGAGCATTGTACTCCAAGTTTGGCATTGTGCATAAGGCAGTTGTCCACTCAATGGATGGTAAGAATGATGTGCTAGAAGAGCACGTATCTTGATGAACTTGCATGTTGTTGTTGATTACATGCAAGCATGGACAATGAGATACAAGGAAAACCCACTTCACTTTCCTAAGATTAGGAAGGTCAGTGCGGTTGAGCTGAAGGCATGTATCTAGAGTCAGATCCAGAACTATGAAGAGATCCCACAACTCATCACTAGTATACAGGCTTCCCATGCATGTGTGTTCAAGAGTATGGATGTTTTGGTGTGCGCACATGCGATCCCATCTATTGGGACTCTCACCCAGGCAAAGAGAAAGACACAGGTATGACTAGAGCTTGACTCGTACTTCAATGAGTTGATGCGCATTGCTACCAGCCCAGACTTGCCCATGAGTGCAGATATCATGCACAAGTATGTTGCTTGTCTAGCCACATTGAAGACAATGATGTGCATGCTTACATATGAGTTGGACAGAGGAGCCCGAGCAGTGCACCCAGATGCTATTGAGGCAAGAGTTAGGTTCTAGAAAGATGTCACCTTGGAGCACACGGACACCATCAAGGACTAGCGATTGTGGCATCAATATGTTACTATTGATCATCATGAGGATGTTGAGGAGTTGGACTTCCATGGTTGTCTAAGTCAGAGTGATGTCTAGCATGGCTTTCTCAAAAAAAAATTTCTCACATGGGTACATGTGCATTGTAATGTAAGTCAAGTGTAATTCAAGTGTTGATAGTTGGATGTAACAATCATAGAGTAGATGAAGAGTCATGAGGGTCGTTGAACTGTCACCAAGGGGAACGTCAAGGGTCACCCCACTATTTGCTATAAATAGTCCCTCATAACTCATTGTATAGGATTTTTGCTCAGCCAAGCTTCCGATAATACTAACTGAGAGAGATCTTAGATGGTACTATAACGAGCCTTGGCTTCTCCACTGTGCAGAGCTAATACATATCTTTGGAGGAGTAGGTGGTTTTGGCTATAACATTCCACTATTGGAACTAGTAGTTGGACATGGATGTGTTGTATGACTGGAACTTACACTTCTTAATATAACAGAGCCAACACGTTTCATGCATATGTTGTATTGTATTCAATGCTATTTGGGTTACTCTAAATGATATATGTATTATTTTCTTACTCATGCATGTATGGACTATTTTGTATAAGTATGTTTGAATCTTTATGAAATGTGTTGTTGGTTTAACCATCACTTTGGATTTCTCGCTAACTTGCTTTCCATCTTATGATGCATCTTCTGTCATGTGTTCCCTTCCAAGATGAGTACTATTATAAGTTTCTAAGGGGTGGGCACGCACCTCACCCTCAGTGTGTTAGAACCTCTCATGAACCTTCCTTGGATCACTACAACTGTCACACCCTTGCTACAAACAAAGTTATCTTACTTGCCTCTGTGAAAAATCGCGGTCAAGGCATTACTGTACGACCCACTACTGGGAGTCCTACACCAAACGGTTTGAGGTCAAATTGGGACTTCTTACCGGGGAGATCCCTTGACATGTTGGTAGGTCCATCACTGTCAACATAAAGTTGATTTTGTTTGTACATTTTTTTTTTGATTCCCATTTTTTACCTCAAAATTTCTCTAATGATAATATCATGGATGCAATAGATGTTACAATTTGTTCACACTTCGATTCAGTCTTCTAAAAGTATCCAAAGGCATTGTGGATGCAATTAATGTTGACATTGTCACATCCAGTTGATGGAATCATTCCTCAATGATGTAATTTGGTCATAAACATTTGATTGGGTCATGGTTGATCATTATATTGAGTCCCCAAGGCATAATGGAAGAATATTAATGCATTGATCTAGTATGAATGGGTATGTGTTATATAATGTATTGGTTCTCAACATTGGAATGATTAAGTTTGATCAATACAAGACCATAATTAACTATTCTACTACACATGGAGGAGACCTGCTCTATCATAAGATTTCATTTCAAGTGATTCCTCAACTTAGAAAATTTGTCACACTTCGAGGTAGACAATCAAGGTACATTATTATATTTGGTGATTACCACCACCAACTGAGATCTGATCAGATATCGAGTAGAAGGAAGGTTTTGTATAATATTATTGATCTCAACTAGAATGGTAAAATACCTGCAGAAACCATTTAAAACTGTATATGAAGAGTATAAGTGAAGAGTGGTGTATGCATATTGTGTAGGTATTTATGCAGAATATCTTCAGCAGATCACAATGATAGAAGAAGACAAAAAAATTATGTTTCAACCAAAGATCTTATGCAACAAAATCGTAAATGAGTAAGAAGGATTGTAGATCATTTCCTTGATGCTTTCTTATCATGTTTTGATCATATTATATTTTATGTTTGTTGCATATGTTGCTAATGGGTTTTTTCAATGATTGAGTGAGTGAGTTATGCAAATTTGTTTTGGTGATATTATTATGATGTTTTGAGCCTATATTCCTAGAGGTAGATGTGCTTTTCTAGTTAAGAAATTGAGATTGACTCCAGTGTGAAATATTGTGAAATAAGAGTCAACATAAGAGTGGAGTGGGTGCTCTAGAAAATTTTGTATAGAGGACAAATTTCTTCATAACTCCAATGAGTGTTGGGCAAGGCTTGTTGATGAAATGGGTGTCTGTAGAGTCGTAGATGAGGATCATAGTTCTCTCTCATAGTATCCACATATCGATATTCTATCTAACTGAATTGCTTGATGATTAATATAATTATTTGAGTATCCCAACAACAACAAGGGTGGTTTTTGACCCAAGAGAAGGGTTTTCCACTAGAAAAATATTGTGTGTTCTTGTGCATGGTTCTTTGGTTATTTCACATGGTTCTCATATGTTTTTTTTATATGATTTAATCTACTAATAGGTAAATGAATATTTTGTTGCAGTAATTGAAGAGGAATTTAAAAGTTCAAATAAATTTTCACTACTGATTCACCCCCATTCTCAGTAGTGAATACATTTCCAACAATTGGTTAAGAGCGGGGTTCTCCCAGTGAAGCTTGATCGCTTGAGAGAAGATCATGGGACTATGGTGAAAAATAAGAGGAAGCAATCCCAAAAAAAGAAGAGCTACAAACAATCCAAGAATGTTACAAAACCTGAAGAACCTATTCTATTGGTAAAAGGTATGGCCAATGGTATTTTCAGTCATGGAAAATTTCCTTTCCATTCTAGTGATGATGATTTTGGGGTTATTGAAGAAGTTTGTATTCCTCAAGAAGTGAGGAAGGTGTATTTCCATTATAGGAATATGAAGGTGAAGAGATTAAAAGAATAGTGACTCTTGAAGTAAAAAAAGGCTCAAGCAAGATTGATTGAAGATCTTAAGATGGAGAACAAAGATCTGATGAAACGTTTTTAGATTCTTGAAGAGAGAGAGCATGCTTTCAAAGAAAAGATTTCTAATCTGAAAAATCAGTTGGAGAAAGTAAAGAAAATTGAAGAGGAGATTGGTAACCAGCTTAAGAATTGAATAAGTCATTGTGAGAAACTTGAATCATAATTAGAAAAGAGCTTTGAGAAAACAAATGAGGCAATAGTTGAAGAGCTCAAAGCAGAAAGTTTAAACAACAATAAAGTAAATCCCCTTTAAAATTGAATACCAAGACAAGAGCCCAAAAATGATCCAAGGAAAGATATGAGAAATGCAAGTTGTTTAAGCTGTCAAAAATTCGGGCAAATTGCAACAAATTGCAAAAGTAGGAAGAAAAATGATTACAAGCAGCCCCATTGTTCTTTAGGTACAAAAATGTCTTTCGTGGCTATTATTTTTTGTGTAATGATTTTGGGCATAAAGGTATTCATTGTAAAAACTTCTCATTTCCTCCATTTCTTGGGCACATTAGATGTTTTGTTTGTGATAACTTAGGCCATAGAGTCAAAGAAGAATTTGGAGGAGGAAAACTAAACTAGAAGAAGATTTGAATAGAAAGTGGTACATCAAGGTTTGGAGAAAGAAAGAGAAAGAAGAAAATTGAGGCCAGCTCGACCTTACGGGAAGCTTGACTAAAAAATTGCATAAATTCAAGCGGAGCTCCTCAAATATTTTTTTGTCAAATGGCCTCATTATATTTGGCATTGTTTATTTTCTGATCATTTTTAAATAAGAGCTTGATATGGTTTAAATATTTTCATTTTGTTTTTCCTATGCATGAAATGATGAGAAATCACCTACACATAAAAAATTAATGATTAGTTTTTGAGAATTCAAAAAAAAAAAAAAAAGGAGGAAAGGAAAGAAAGATATTTTCATCAACATTCAGCTGGAAGCAATCGAATCTGATTGTGCAATTGAGGAAAATTACAAACCTGCCACAACAGAAAATATGGGAAAATTTCCCTTGAAGAATCTTACGTTTCTCTCAATCTAGACTGATTTATGTAAAATTTCTCAACATAAAACTTACTTGGGACGTTATGCACAAAACCCATGTCATGGAATATCCAAATGCATCCTCAGTTTCCCAAAAAAATTAATGTAAAATCACCACTTATTATCCTAGTGATTTTCTGAGTTGGAATATTTGACTATGAGTTGGAGCTCAGATTTGCAATTTGGAAGAGATTTTGGAGGTTGCTAATTTTTTTCATGATTATCTATTTATCTAACATTGGCCATTGTAGGAGCTATTAGAGGTTGAGGAGAACAATTTTTGATTTTATGATTCTCCATAGCCTTGTATCAGTTATATGCAGTTGATTATTTTCAGATTGATGGTTGTCTTGAGCATTCATGCAAAATTTCTCTTATATGAACATGTTGTGTATGATATTTGTGAGAGAGATCGACATGAATTAGTTTCCGTTGTTAGAAGCCATAATACATTTGCAGACGAAATAATTTTTGATTTAGCTATGTTTCCAGTATTTAAGCTGCATATGCATCCATTTGGATTCCCTAAAACTGTTAGTTTTTATTATTATTGATCTGTTGGTCACATGATCTCTCACATATGTTCATTGTCACCATTGAGGATATTGGTGGTTATTTGGCCTATGTTGTATTTAGTAGATCTTATTATGGTCCATTATTTCTCCATGTTGAAGATTATTAGTTGTTGCTTACTTGTTGACATTATGCATATGTGGCTTGGTGATATGATATACTGGTAGTAGTTTGAGGATTTGCTGGTCAGATTTGTTGTTTCATGGATCCATGGTTTGTTCTTATACTAATTTGAGGCTTATCTCATGATGTGAGATGTGTTGATTTGAATCCTTGCTACTTTGAGTGGATTATTGCTGCTTCAAATGATGCACATATTTTGACATGTTTACTGTTGCTACCATATAGATGTGTTGGTTGATGCATTATGGATTGTATAAGATGATGGTCATATGTTGCAGCTGCAAATTCATGAGCTATATTTATGCTATTGCTACAGTTTGGAGTTTTTTGTTGATCAATTGATGTTCATGGTTATATGCTACTACTTCCCATTATTTCATATCTCATGATGATTGGTTATTGTTGCTATCACTTCATTTGTTTCTAGATGATGGTGCTTTGATATAGATGGTTCTATCTTATACACTTGGATGGTTGTATGCATGATGAGATTTATATATTTCTGATTATTCATCATATTGTTGATTGGACAAATGTTTGTAGTGCTGGTCATAAGATTTGGTCATGGATCAACCAATGCTTCATATTGTACTTCATTAGTTTTAGTCATGTATCTTGTCTATGAAGTTATGTAATCAAGTGTTCATGGAATTAAGTTTATATTGTCATGAGTTGGTGATAGTAATTTTATGAGTTGTTGCAACCATCCTTGGGCTATTTCATATCATGGCATAGTCTTCTTATAACCTTGTATCTAATTATACATCCATGTACTACTTTGTATTGTGTATCATTGGTCATGGTCATGTTGGAGAGAGAGTATTGATGTCTAGTATTCATTGATGAGATCAACCATTCATGTGGTCTGATATGTATTGTTTCGGTCATGTACTGTATATCAGTCATACTGTATAGTTAGACCCTTGGTCCTTAAGGTGTAGCCTTCAACTAGAAGGCATGAGTTACATGATGATGATCCTCAGGGGGAGCATATATAGTCTGTTGTTGTTGTTTTCGCTACACTATGTTGTTCTTGGTTTAGATGAGAGTGAGGTTGATGTAGTTGGTGTTGCTGATGTTGTTGCTTATGATGTGTTTTTACTCGCATTGGATGTTGTTGATGGTTATGATATGTTGTTGATGGAGAGAGTGATGCTACCCATGGTATTTGTTGTTGTTGCTCATGTTGTTGTTGAGTTGAGTGTTGTTGTTGCTGGTTGAGAGTAGTGTTCATGGAGATTTTGTTGCTCATACTTCAGGGGGGAGAGAGAGAGAGATATTACTACTATTGTTTGTTTTCATGCTGCCATGAGGAGTATTGTTTTATGTTGATTCTTTATGACCTGATCTTGCTGACGTATATGATGTTTTTCTATGTTTATTGGTTATGGTATGATGTTTCCCATACTATGTGGATGGTTATGATTGTTGTTATTTGTTGAGACACAACTAGTGTCCAAGTAGGGGGGTGGGGGGTTAATGTATATTCAAATATGCTTACTTGGATGAGCTAAGCTCTTTTCCATTGAGGTCAAAGGGGGAGTCAATGAGGATTTAGAGGTCGGTTGGTTGGTTAGTTGGGTTTCCAATAAATGTGAAAGGGGAGTTTTTTTTTTGCATTATGGCTGAATTGTTTGATTGGAATTGATATCAACCTACTAGCATTGGTGTTATGATGTGGCATGATGTTGTGATGTAGTGTAGATGGTTGACATTGATGTCCACCTGAGCATGTATTGGAGATGATTATGTTTCTTGTGGTTATGTTGCTTGCTTTGTTAGTTGTAAGGTGTTTACTTTGGTATTGCCATTACTATGGTATCATTTCCTTGGTATTGATTTGTGTGTCGTCCAGGTCGGCACTTGGTATTGGCATGCTAGGTATTAGTATCACCATGGTATTTACATATGGTATTGACTTGGATATTACCATGGTACATGGGTCCATGATGTTGGCATAACCATGGTATTTACATGTGATATTGACTTGGAGATTACCATGGTACAGTGGTCTGTGGTATTGGCATAACCATGGTATTTACTTGTGGTATTGACTTAGATATTACAATAGTACATGGGCTTGTGGTATTGGGATAAACATGGCATTGACTTGTGGTATTTCCCTAAATTTTACCATGGTATGGGTGTCTTTGGTATCAATTTAACTATGGAATTGATTTGGAGATTACCATGGTACATGTGTCCTAGGTATGGACATAACCATGGTATTGCTTTGGAGATTGTTGAGGATATTTTGGTTTATACTAATGTGAGAAGTATGATTATTATTATTGATTGATGGATGGTAGTGTGAGCTTGGAGAGTGTGAGAAAGTGAAGAGTTGTGTGTGCATACTGTGCAGGAATTTATGCAGAATACCTTTAGTAGATCACAGTGATAGAAGATGGCAACAAAATTATGTTTCAGTCAAAGATCTTATGCAGTAATATGGTAAAAGAGTAGGAAGGATTGTAGATCATTTCCTTCATGTTTTCTTATCATGTTTTGATCAGATTATCTTTTATGTTTGTTGCATGTATTACTAATGGATTGTTGCAGTGATTGAGTGAGTGAGTTATGCAGATTTGTTTAGGTGAGATTATTATGATATTTTGATCCTATATTGCTAGAGGTTGTTGTGTTTTTATAGTTGAGTGATTTAGATTGACTGAAATATTATGAAATGAGGGTTAGTAGAAGAGTGGAGTGGGTGCTTCATAAAACTCTGTACAAAGGACCTTTCTTCATAAGTCCAATGGATGTTGGGCAGGCTTTTTGATCAGATGGGTGTCTGTAAAGTTGTAGATGGGAATCATATTTCTCTCTGATAGTATCCATATATATATATAATATATATATATACTTATATGTAATGAATTGCTGGACATTAATATAATTATTTGAGCAGCGCAACAACAACAAGGGTGGTTTTTGACCCAGGAGGAGGGTTTTCCGTAGAAAAATATTGTGTCTTCTTGTGCATGATTCTTTGGTTATTTCACATGGTTCTCATATGTTTTGTTATATGATTTAATATACTAGTGGGTAAATTAAGATTGTGTTGCAGTAGTTGAAAAGGAATTTAAATACATTGTCGCTACTAATTCAACCCCCCATCTCAGTAGTGAATACATTTCCAACATCTCCATGGGGATTTGGAGGAAGAGAACTATATGCAGCAACCACAAGGATATTAGGCCAAAGGGAAGGATAAATGAGTGTGCAAGTTGAAGAAGGGCTTGTATGGCCTAAAACGGGCTCCAAGGCAGTGGTATCCAAAATTTGACAGGTTTATGTCTGAACAAGGTTATATAAGATGTCACTTTGACCCTTTTGTTTATCTTAAAAACAAAAATGATGGAAGCTCTATTATATTGCTATTGTATGTAGATGACATGCTTTTTGCAGGTTCTAACATGCAAAAAATAAATATGCTCGAAAGAAAATTGGAAAATTCATTTGCAATGAAAGATTTGGGTACTGCAAAACAAATACTTGGTATGAAAATAACTAGAGATAGGAGAAATCACAAATTAACATTATCTTAGAGTGAGAACATAGAAAAGGTGTTGGAAATATTTAATATAGAATGCAAAACCAGTTAGTACACCATTGGCTAGCCATTTCAAACTAAGGAAATGTGTCGCAAGGCTCAGGAAGATATCGATTATATGTGTAAAGTTCCATATGCATCAGCAGTTGGAAGCTTAATGTATGCAATGGTTTGTAGAAGGCCTGATATTGCACATGCAGTGGGAGTTGTAAGATGGTACATAAACAATCCAAGAAAAGAACATTGGATGGCAATGAAATGGATTCTCAGGTATTTGAGATCAATCAAGCATTATGTTTTGGTGGTTCAAACATTGCTCTACAGAGATATGTTGATGTAGATATGGAAAGTGATAGAGGTGATAGGAGGAGCACCACAGGGTATGTGTTTACTATAGGTGCAACAACTGTCAATTAGGTTGAAAAATTGTTGTACTTTCAACAACAAAAGTAGAGTATGTTGCTACTATAGGGGCTAGAAAAGAAATGATTTGGTTGCAAAGGTTTGTGGATGAATTGAGTAAGAAGTATGAGATGGGTTAGTTATATAGTGACAACCAGAGTGTCATTCATCTTGCAAAGAACTCAACATTTCATTCCAAGACTAAAGATATACAACACAAGTACCATTTCATAAGTTCATTGTTGGAAGATAGATAGTTGAAGTTGGAAAAGATACACACTAGCAATAACCCTATAGATATGTTAACAAAAGTTGTAACTAGGGAGAAACTGAGATTCTACTCAGTTTCAATTGGCCTTCATGTATGATAATGAAGATGAGAAATAACCAGGTCCAAAGTGGAAGAATTGTCCAACAAGTGAAGCAGTGATGGAGTTGATATAATCAATCTCAAAGTGGGAGATTATTGATGTGGAGCCTAATTATATTCCTGATTCAGAGGTTGTGTTTCAACAACTTTTGGATCCCAAACCCCAACAAGGGGGGTGTGGGGGGGGGTTTTCCCCCAATAAGCATGCTTGAGGGGTCCAGGAAGGGTGACTACATATTTGGAGGTGCCCCTTGTGGGGGTAGTGCCCCCGAAGCTCAAAATAGATGAAAATTTTCCTTGTAAAATATTGTAATTTCGTAGTCAATCTGGGTCGTTCATTAACCGAATGATCTAATGGTAGAAGTTATGTTAATCTAGGGTTTTTTTCCTTAGAAGGAAAGCCTCAGTTTATACGAGGGGATTGTATTGTGGTTGTGTATGATTGGGCAAGAAACAAAGAGGAGACTCTATGAGAGAGAAGAGGAAATTACAGCATATTTGTTGTAGGTTTTATCTCTTCATTTTGCTGAACGTAATAGAATGTTTCTCCGTGGACATAGCCCAAATTGGGTGAACCACATATATTTGTGTCTCTCTTGTTTTATGTGTTTTTTGCATTTGTGTTTCTGCAACATTTTATGTGTTCCATTGTTATGTAACATATATTTTTCTAATGGATATTCTTATAGAATATTACATTTTGATGTTGAGTGAAATATAAAAGATTCCCCGAGGGGCTAGAATTGTAGGTGGTGGAATGTGGCTAACTTTATAATTATTTTAACCTGAATTTCACAAGGATCATAATGGTGCAATCATTTTTTTCATATGAGTAACGTATTTCAAGGGTCATGGAAGAAACTCTGCTTCTTCATTATTTGTTGTGCACAAGGTTCTAGACAACAATGCGCCCTTTAGAGGTGGGTCATGTTTACAGTCAAATGTCTTAGGAGGATGAGACATACTCATTCGTACTGTGATTTTTGTGTTTTAATTCGTCAAATTTCAAGTCATTCCCAGGGTTGGAGGTATAATGATGTAATTTTCCATCTACTTTCCTTTCTTTTTTATGAGATGAATGAAGCAGCCTCCCCACTATTGAAACAAGGCCCAAATACATAATCCACATTGGATAAAATTTGTTATCAAACTCTTGTGTGCATTTGTCTTTATGGTCTCATTTATATTTCTTCTTCCTTAAGTGTATGTACATATAGTTTTACATTCTCTTTTCATGTAATTCTACTAACATCAATCAAAGAAAAGATCTTGGATAGTGTTGGTATTTGTTATCACTCCAATTTTTTTTTAGAAGTTGTCAGAGAAAGAAATGATAGCGGTAACCACAAACCTACTTTGGAGATTAGGATATAGCCTTCCTAATGCTTAGAGAGAGCTCTCTCTTTATGATTTAACTTTGTTTAGTTAATTGATTTTAGGCTAGTTATGAATGTACTTGGGTTTTGATTTGGATTTGGGTTATGAATGTGCTAAGTAAATAAAAGCTGCTTCAGTCAATCTCTGAAATAGATTGTAAGAGTTCAATATGGAAAATTTCTTGAGATCCTTTTCAAACATGGAAAGAAAATCTATATCTGAAGTAGATAGTAGATCTCTTGAATCGGTTATTGTAGAACATGAAATGTTGAAGATCCAGAAAGTTGGAACCCGCCCGTGTTGAGTTCTAAAGAATTACACCCAGTTCCATCATTGTTCAAACTGTCCAAAAAGGTTTATCTCAAAGAAGTTGAACTGAAAATAAAAATATCAGGTCCATCTGTGCAAATTGTAGGTCTCAATTTGTTTTCTGAGGATGAAATTAAAAAATTCCGAAAATATGTGACTGAAAAGAGATTATTCTATTTACATTTTGGGGGGATTAGAATTGGATTAGCTCCTTTATTTCGTCATGGCCTCAATATTCCCTGTATAGCAGAAGTTTTCGATACCAAACATAATATATATGATCATGCTCGTATGGGAACAATACTTGGAAATCTATCCTCGGGATGTCAATATGGCACTATCTATCCAGATTATGCCATTAATTTGTCTGATATTCACCTAAAAGATTGTTGGAAAGCTCTAGTTGGAGTACAAGGTCTAGAAATGGATCAAGACAGTGAATATTTGTCTGTGATAGTACAAACCTCTTTCCAGTGGACCAACACTGTGCATCCTAAATTAAGACGGACAATTTTGAAAGATTGTGTTGCTGTAGGAATAAGCAATGCCCAAGTAGAATGTGTTCATTATGACAAAGAAGCTTTGCCTAATGACTGGCACATCCAATATAAGTATTTGGCATCCGCAGACAGTTCCAATAGTAATCTCAAAAGAATATCTGTATCAGATGGTCATGTTAGAATTATGGAAAATAGAACTAAAATTCCAAGGCCCATAATCATGCCAGAAAAACATGTATTACCAGCAATTCAAGAAAATGAACAACCTTTTGTCAGCAGAAGAAAATCCTTTTATCAGCATATTCCTATGCCAGAAGAATCTAGTTCTTCTACAAGCACACCGCTGTCTACCAACCAGTTGTACATATCAGAAGAAAAAACTTTCTTCGTTGTAAATAAGATGTTTAGAACATATGTTAGATCTACTCCACCTGTAGAGGAATTCCAGTTTGCAAATCGCAGATTTGTAAAAGGAGGAAAATGGCCACCTAAAACAAAGTTCAGTACTTCTTCATCCAATACCAGACATCCAGCAACAAGAGCTGAGTCCTCTCCTTTGGTAGAACAAAATTCACAGAATCTAAATGACATGGATAAGGTCTACCAGATAGGAAACTATCTAACCACCTGGTGTGCACACATCAAAGATGTTCTAGATGACTTAGGTCAACAAGCTGATTTGATAAATGCTAATCTGAAATTGCTCTATGATGAGCAACAATAAAAAAAGCTAGAAAAGGAAGAAAGAAGAAGAAGGAAACAGAAGAAAAAGGCCAAGGAAATTCCTAAGTTTCACCTAGATATGAGTGCACCCAATTATTGGGATCAAGAAGAAGAAGAAGAAGCAGTAACTGCAACTAGTGCAGAGGAGTCTACTTCTAAACACACTGGAAAGTTAACCAGTGAGAGAGAAACATTCAAAACAGATAAAACTTTTGTCTCAAAGAAAGAAGTGATGACCCTTGAACAAGCTGCCTCTAAGTTCCCTTCTTTTATCTTGCCATCCATAAATAATCATAACAAAGCTCATATCCTGAAAGAAGTCAGTAATTATCCACGTGTTGAAGAAGATCTATATGTAGCCAATACCAGTGGCTATATCTTAGATTTGGATAATTCTTCAAACCCCGGAGAATCAATCCGGATTTGGATAGGTGCTCTGTATCAGATGCAGGTCACAACAAAGTTGGATAATGTATCCATCATGGTCCTAGCAGAAAAATGTATGACTGATATAGTCTATGATTGGTGGATGAGACCATCATAGGAAGAGAGAAGAGCTGTCATGGAAGTCGGACTGTCTACATTAGAATTGTTTCTAAAAACACAGTTCATGCCTGAACCAATTGATGAGAAGAAGCAATTGATAAAAGATCTTAGTGGAATGGAATTAAAAGATCTAAAATACTTAGATCAATTTAGTAAAGATTTCATGGCTAAGGTTTTGAAAGCTAATCTCTCAAATGATGTGGCTCAAAAAATTTCTTTTTTGTCAAAATTACCAGGCAATCTAGGAGACCTCATTATGAAATATCTAGATGTACAGAATAAAAGACTAGATCAAGTTTATTGGGTTGACCTTCTTTTTAGAATCACAGAAAAGGTTAAATACTTTTGTTGGCAGAAGAAGGCGCATGACATCACACCTAGTTCAGATGTCTACAAAATTATGCTACCATGGACACCATTCCAAAAGAAGAAGAAAAAAAAAAGGTATGGTAGATTCAAACCCAAGAGAGTCTCAAATCCAAGAAAGCCATTCCGTAAATATAAGTTTTTGAAGAAAAGGTCCAAACCCAAAAACAATAATTGTTGTTTCATTTGTACAAGAGAAGAACATTTTGCACGAAAGTGCCCGAAAAATTCATCCAGTAAACTTAAACCCTGTATAGATATAGAAGAGTTTTAGGATGACTGGTCAATACTAGATTCAGAAGATGATATTTCAGATGTATTTTTCTTTACTGAAATATCAGATGCAGAAGGTGAAGAGCAATGTGTTCAGAAGAAGAATATTATTAATTGTTCAGATGACGACTGTTCAGAAGAACTTCATTACAGTGAAAGTGATATTGATGTCACCAGCGAAACAACAAATGAGTCAGAGGATGAATCTGAAAGCTCACAGTCAGAACAGTCAGTAGAACAAGGTAAGCAACCCATGCTACCTCTTCCAGAAATAAATGCTTTCTGTCCATATCAAAAAGAACCACAGCCTCAACCAGTCTTCCAAAACCAGAGATTACTAGAATAGAAGAAAATACTTTGTTAAAAAAGATAGTCAAAACTAATAGCCTCATTTATATCTCGGTTCAAGTTCAAGTAAAAAATGAGTGGATATCTGTTGATGCATTTATTGACACCAGTGGATCAAACAATTTGGCTAGACTATCTTTGTTTAAATCTCTGTGGAAACCATTGCAAAATATACTGGTTTCAGAAACAATAGGAGGATCTGTGAGTTTAACTCACTATGTAGACAATATTCCATTAAACGTTGGGGGGGTATAGCTAAAATCCCTGCAATACAACATTTTGATCCCTCAGCTAGTTTAATGTTAGGAATGCCATTTTTAAATTCTGTGCTTCCAGTAATAATCAACCAAGGTAAGCTGATTATAAATTTGAAAAAGAAGGCTATTGCTGTTCCTAGATTGTTTATTGAAAATTCAAAAGCAAGACATGAAAATAGCCAGAAAAGAGTAGGAGTCCGAAAGCCATTGAAAGATTCTGATGATTCGTAGGAAGTTACGAAAATCTATGAATCAAGAGTACAATCTAAAGAAAAGCAAAAGGCATGCATAGATCCCAACTGGTCTACAAAACAAAATGATATCCACGAAAGACTTCTAAAAAGTTGCTTGGAGAATCCACAAAAGTTTTGGGAAATAGAAAGTCCAATGTAGGAAATTGTAACCTTGCATGATAATGGGGTCAAAGGGAAACTCATTCCCTGCACTCCTACAGATGAACAAGAAATAAAGAACTAGATTAAAGAATTGTTACAAATGCAGCTCATAGAGCCAAGTGAGTAACATTATTCTTGTTCAGCGTTTTTGGTAAGAAATCATTCTGAGATAGTTGGGGGAAAGCTTAGAATGGTGATAAATTACAAACCCCTAAATGTAATCACTCAGAATTTTACTTATCCACTGCCACGGCCAGAAACCATAATGCAGAAAATACAGCACAACAAGGTATTCAACAAATTTGACATGAAGTTTGGATATTATCATATTCAAATACAGAAAGAGGACAGGCATAAAACTGCATTTATTTGTCCTGCTGGATTCTACCAATGGAAAGTTGTTCCATTTGGGTTAAAAATCGCCCCTGCATTCTTCCAAACAAGAATGGATTTCATTTTTGCTAAAAATGATTTTATTGTTACATATATTGATGACATTCTCATTCATAGTCTAGAGGTAAAAACCCATTTAGAGCATTTAGAAATTTTTCTAAAAGAAGTTCAACAACATGGTATAGTTTTTTCAGAAAGAAAAATGACTTTGTTTCAAGACAGTGTAGATTTTCTGGGAATTCATATAGTCAATGGTGCAATTCAGATGCAATCACATGTGTTGACTAAACTAACACAATTTCCAGATGAACTGAAGGACACAAAAACAATTCAAAGATTCTTAGGAGTACTGAATTACATTCACAAGTATATCCCAAATTTGACAGAGAAAACAGCTCCCATCAGGAAACATCTTAAAGAAGGATGGTCACCAGAAGCAACAACGGCAGTTAAACAGTTGAAAGAAGAATGTTAGCATTTACCAAAGCTCCAACCACCAGGTGATGGTTTGCTAATACTTCAAATTGATGCTTCTTTAGATTTTTGGGTAGCCATTCTTTTAGAATGAAGGGAGAAAGGTGAAGAAAAACTCTGCGCTTATGCATCAGGTGAATTCACACCTAGCCAGAAGAATTATTTTATAGTAGAAAAGGAAACACTGGCTATATTCAATGGGATACAAAGGTTTGAGCTATATCTTACACTTGTAAAATTCTTGATAAGAATAGACTCCAAGAATTTCAAATATTTCTTATCTGCCAAGATATCAAGACAGATTGCAAAAGGTAGAATTCTTGCATGGAATATTTGGTTCCAATAATTTGATTTTGAAGTCGAATGGATCCCAGGTAATTCAAATTTTTTAACAGATTCATTAACCAGGGATATGAATAAAGCATTCATTAGTTGTCCACGTTCTTGTTTTACCATTCCAGGAAAGAGGCCACAGGATGACAATTTTTGTACATTTGTTGATAGATTTAGGTTATTTGAAGGACATGCAAGCCATCTTGCAGAAGAGATCAAAAAAGTTGTGGGAATGAGATTGAGAAGAAACATTTGGATCAAGAGGTGCCAAGCATGGCAATCCAAGAATATAGGTATGTCTTTAGGCCTAGATGCTGAATTGGTAAAGGTATATCCTTTACCTAACATGAAGGTAAAATTATTTTTTAGAAGTCTCTCAGATCTATGGTCTAGTGAATTTACGGAAAATATGATATTGATCCTAAAGATTTTAAATTTTATCAGCTCATTGGAGGAATTGATTTTGGTCTCAGCATTTTCATAGGGGCAAAAATATTAGATCTTGAAGAAATTCCTATTAAGCCTGAATTAGGAAAATATATTCTATCTTTGAAAATCCTAGATATTTTTGAGGAATTAGAAGCATCCTTTCTGCAAAGGATTGAAGAAAATTATGCTGCAAATGACACTTTTCCTCAATACGAAATTTTTGAAGGTTTTGTTGACTAGGAAATAAAAGATGGTTTTTGCAGAAAAAAGCCAACTACCAGGATATCTCAGTGCATCCAAAGGATAATGCAATATCTTAGAACTTTCTCATCTCCTTGGGATTGTCACAGTCTAAGGCTAAGAGAAAGCATTGATCCTAATCCTTTTGCACAGGTATTTAGTCATGAAAGGATCAAAGAAATTGAAACCAACAATAATCAAGAAATGATTAAACAACATGTTGGATGGTTCAATGAATTTGGAAATTTAAAGTTGTCAGAAAAATTATAGGTTCTAAAAAAGATGGATGATTTACAAGGAGAACCCAAGGCATTGAAATTCATGATTAATAAAAAAGCTTTGGTAACTATCATTGTTATTTCTCTTAATTGGAATAACAATATAATCCATATTATTAGCCTGATGATTTCAAACAAAATCTGTACATCAATGATTTTCGAATTAGGTTGGCAAAATAAAGATTTTATGAGTAATAATTGCAGAGCATGGGTTCAACATGCAATCGAGAGCTCCACTAATATGTTTCAAATTTTTAAGTGGGAACTCTTAGACGACATCGAATTGGCAGTACACAGGTCATCCACAGTCTGAAATGTGTTTAAAGATTCTTTTCTAGACATCGACATCAGCTCTTTGCCTTTTCTAAACAAGTGAGAGAAAGAAGAGGCTATGTACACACCTCAGCAACAGGGTCTCCAACGAATAAAGACAAACACGGAAAGGGGAGAATCATCACGAGCAACATCCCGAAGGACAATAATTCTAGATGAGGATGCCAAAGGAAAGGAAAAAGCAGAAGAATCTACTTTAAAGGACACACTGACAGATGCCCAAGACCTAGCAGACATAGATTGGGACAAAGAATACGATAAGATGATAGAACAACACTATCGAAAGATGCTCAACATGTCCAGACCAGCACATAATTCTTTAGAAGAATTTGATCCCGCAAGTGACTATGATTCAGATAGGAGTCCGATGGGACCATGGTAGATAGGATTGCAGATAAGATAAAATGTTTTAATTGTACCATAAAAGTTGAGTAGACATCATCAACGAAAATATGTCGAAAGGACCCTCAATTATTTCTGTTTTGTCATAATATTAGAGTCAGAGAGGCTATATAAGGGAAATCACTAGAGGTTTAGAGCATCAATTGACAGAGAACTCCGAGGTCTCGTATTGTAATAAGCCTTATGTATTTTGCTTGCTTTTATTAATATCGAAGCCTACTGGCCCACCTGTCTGAGGACAATTTCTGTATTCGAAAAGCACTTGGAATTGTAAGGAAAAGGCGTTTGAAGACCCGCGAAGAGAGGTTGTAGTTGTGCGCGCATTTTCGGTTGAGGAGAAGTAACCTACATCAGATTTGTTGTTTAGAAGTTTTCGAATTTAATCAAAAGTAAGTTCGAATACCAAAGCTTTCTATTATATCTGTTCTTAAGTCTCTGTAAAGTCTCTGTTGTTTGTCTCTGTTGTTCATTCATTCCCTAATTCTTACTTCGAATACCAAAGCTTTCTATTATATCTGTTGTTAAGTCTCTGTAAAGTCTCTGTAAAGTCTCTGTTGTTCGTCTCTATTGTTCGGTCATTCCCTAATTTGGTATCAAAGCCACACCCTGTTCCTTGAACATGATACATTCTATAGACAGAGTCTGAAGTTAGCCAGGTAGCCTTTGAAAAGCATATTGTTATACAAGTGCTAAGTAAATAAAATCTGCTTCAGTCAATCTCTGAAATAGATTGTAAGAGTTCAATATGGTCAATTTCTTGAGATCCTTTTCAAACATCGAAAGAAAATCTATATTTGAAGTAGACAGTAGATCTCTTGAATCAAATATTGTAGAACATGAAAAGGTTGAAGATCCAGAAAGTTGGAACCCGCCCGTGTTGAGTTCTAAAGAATTATACCCAATTCCATCATTTTTCAAACTGTCCAAAAAGGTTTATCTCAAAGAAGTTGAATTGAAAATAAAAATATCAGGTCCATCTATGTAAATTGTAGGTCTCAATTTGTTTTCTAAGGATGAAATTAAAAAATTCCGAAAAATATGTGACTGAAAAGAGATTCTTCTATTTACATTTTGGGGGGATTAGAATTGGATTAGCTCCTTTATTCCATCATGGCCTCAATACTCCTTGTATAGCAGAAGTTTTCGATACCAGACATAATATATATGATCATGCCCGTATAGGAACAATACTTGGAAATCTATCCTCGGGATGTCAATATGGCACTATCTATCCAGATTATGCCATTAGTTTGTCTGATATTCACTTGAAAGATTGTTGGAAAGCTCTAGTTGGAGTACAAGGTCTAGAAATGGTTCAAGATAGTGAATATTTGTTTGTGATAGTCCAAACCTCTTTCCATTTGAACAACACTGTGCATCCTAAATTAAGACAGCCACTTTTGAAAGATTGTGTTGCTGTAGGAATAAGAAATTCCCAAGTAGAAGGTGTTCATTATGACAAAGAAGCTTTGCCTAATGACTGGCACATCCAATATAAGTCTCTGGCATCCGCAGACAGTTCCAATAGTAATCTCAAAAGAATGTCTGTATCAGATGGTCGTGTTAGAATTATGGCAAACAGAACTAAAATTCCAAGGCCTATAATCATGCCAGAAAAACATGTATTACCAGCAATTCAAGAAAATGAACAACCTTTTGTCAGCAGAAGAAAATCCTTTTATCAGCATATTCCTATGCCAGAAGAAGCTAGTTCTTCTGCAAGCACACCGTTGTCTACCAACCAGTTGTAAATACCAGAAGAAAAACCTTTCTTCGCTGTAAATAATATGTTTAGAACATATGTCAGATCTACTCCACCTGTAGAGGAATTCCAGTTTTCAAATCGCAGATTTGTAAAAGGAGGAAAATGGCCACCCAAAACAAAGTTCAGTACTTCTTCATCCAATACCAAACATCCAGCAACAAGAGCTGATTGCGCTCCTTTGCTAGAACAAAATTCACAAAATCCAAATGATATGAATCAGGTCTACCAGATAGGAAACTATATAACCACCTCGTGTGCACACGCTGAAGATGTTCTAGATGACTTAGGTCAACAAGCTGATTTGATAAATGCTAATTTGAAATTGCTCTATGATGAGCAACAATAAAAAAAGCTAGAAAAGGAAGAAAGAAGAAGAAGGAAACAGAAGAAAAAGGCCAAGGAAATTCCTAAGTTTCACCTAGATATGAGTGCACCCAATTATTGGGATCAAGAAGAAGAAGAAGAAGTAGTAACTGCAACTAGTGCAGAAGAGTCTACTTCCAAACACACTAGAAAGTTAACCAGTGAGAGAGAAACATACAAAACAGATAAACCTTTTGTCTCAAAGAAAGAAGTGATGACCCTTTAACAAGCTGCCTCTAAGTTCCCTTCTTTTATCTTGCCATCCATAAATAATCAGAACAAAGCTCATATCCTGAAAGAAATCAATAAGTATCCACGTGTTGAAGAAGATCTGTTATTCTATACATCTAGATCTTTCATAATGAGGTCTCCTAGATTGCCTGGTAATTTTGTCAATTTTTTTTTTTATTGAGCCACATCATTTGAGAGATTAGCTTTGAAATCCTTAGCCATGAAATCTTTACTAAATTGATCTAAATATTTTAGATCTTTTAATTCCATTCAGCTAAGATCTGTTATCAATTGCTTCTTCTCATCAACTGGTTCAGGCACAAACTGTGTTTTTAGCAACAATTCTAATGTAGACAGTCCGGCTTCCATGATGGCTCTTCTCTCTTCCTCTGATGGTCCCATCCACCAATCATAGACTATACCAGTCATACGTTTTTCTGCTAGGACCATGATGGATACATTATCCAACTTTGTTGTGACCTGCATCTGATACAGAGCACCTATCCAAATCCGAATTGATTCTCCAGGGTTTGAAGAATTATCCAAATCTAAGATATAGCCACTGGTATTGGTTGCATACAGAAGATCTTCAACACGTGGATAGTTATTGACTTCTTTCAGGATATGAGCTTTGTTCTGATTATTTATGGATGGCAAGATAAAAGAAGGGAACTTAGAGATAGCTTGTTCAAGGGTCATCACTTCTTTCTTTGAGACAAAAGGTTTATCTATTTTGTATGTTTCTCTCTCACTGGTTAACTTTCCAATGTGTTTGGAAGTAGACTCTTCTGCACTAGTTGCAGTTACTGCTTCTTCTTCTTCTTCTTGATCCCAATAATTGGGTGTGCTCATATCTAGGTGAAACTTAGGAATTTCCTTGGCCTTTTTCTTCTGTTTCCTTCTTCTTCTTTCTTCCTTTTCTAGATTTTTTGATTGTTGCCCATCATAGAGCAATTTTAGATTAGCATTTATCAAATCAGATTGTTGACCTAAGTCATCCAGAACATCTTTGGCGTGTGCACACTAGGTGGTTATATAGTTTCCTATTTGGTAGACCTGATCCATATCATTTGGATTCTGTGAATTTTTTTCTAGCAAAGGAGCGCAGTCAGCTCTTGTTGCTGGCTGTCTGGTATTGGATGAAGAAGTACTGAACTTTGTTTTAGGTGACCATTTTCCTCTTTTTACAAATCTGCGATTTGCAAACTGGAATTCCTCTACAGGTGGAGTAAATCTAACATATGTTCTAAACATCTTATTTGCAGTGAAGAAAGGCTTTTCTTCTGGTATGTACAACTGGTTGGTAGACAACGGTGTGCTTGTAGAAGAACTAGCTTCTTCTGGCATAGGAATATGCTGATAAAAGGATTTGCTTCTGCTGACAAAAGGTTGTTCATTTTCTTGAATTGCTGGTAATACATGTTTTTCTGGCATGATTATGGGCCTTGGAATTTTAGTTATGTTTGCCATAATTCTAACACGACCATCTGATACAGACATTCTTTTGAGACTACTATTGTAACTGTCTGCGGATGCCAGAGACTTATATTGGATGTACCAGTCATTAGGAAAAGCTTCTTTGTCATAATGAACACCTTCTACTTGGGCATTGCTTATTCCTACAACAACACAATCTTTCAAAACTGGTTGTCTTAATTTAGGATGCACAGTGTTGGTCAACTGGAAAGAGGTTTGGACTATCAAAGACAAATATTCACTGTCTTGAACCATTTCTAGACCTTGTACTCCAACTAGAGCTTTCCAAAAATCTTTCAGGTGAATATCAGACAAACTAATGGCATGATATGGATAGATAGTGCCATATTGACATCCTGAGGATAGATTTCCAAGTATTGTTCCTATACGGGCATGATCATATATATATATTATGTCTGGTATCAAAAAATTCTACTATACAGGGAGTATAGCAGCCATGATTGAATAAAGGAGCTAATCCAATTCTAATCACCCCAAAATGTAAATAGAAGAATCTCTTTTCAATCACATATTTTCGGAATTTTTTAATTTCATCCTTAGAAAACAAATTGAGACCTACAATTTGCACATATGGACTTGATATTTTTATTTTCAGTTCAACTTCTTTGAGATTATCCTTTTTGGACAGTTTGAACAATGATGGATCTGGGTATATTTCTTTAGAACTCAACACGGGCGGGTTCCAACTTTTTGGATCTTCAACCTTTTCATGTTCTATAATATCTGATTCAAGATATCTACTGTCTACTTCAGATATAGATTTTCTTTCGATGTTTGAAAAGGATCTTAAGAAATTGGCCATATTGAATTCTTACAATCTATTTCAGAGATTGACTAAAGCAACTTTTATTTACTTAGGACTTGTATAACAATATGCTTTTCAAAGGCTACCTGGATAAAATGCACGTGCAACTATGACCTCTCTTCCTGGGTCTTCAAATGCCTTCGCCTTACAGTTCCAAGTGCGTTTGTAATACAGAAACTGTCCTCAAACAGGCGGCCTAGTAGGCTTCGATATTAATAAAAGTAAGAAAAATACATAAGGCTTATTACAATACGAAATCTCAGAGTTCTCAATCAAGCGATGCTCTGAACTTCTAGTGATTTCCCTTATATAGACTCTCTGACTCTAATATTATGACAAAATAGAAATAATTGAGGGTCCTTTTGGCATATCTCCGTTGATGGTGTCTACTCAACTTTTCTGGTACAATTAAAAGATTCTATCTTATCTAAAATCCTATCTACCATGGTCCCATCAGACTCCTATCTTAATCATAGTCACTTGCGGGATCAAATTCTTCTAAAGAATTATGTTCTGGTCTAGACATGTCGAGCATCTTTCGATAGTGTTGTTCTATCATCTTATCATATTCTTTGTCCCAATCTATGTCTGCTGGGTCTTGGGCATCTGTTAGTGTGTCCTTTAAAGTAGATTCTTCTGCTTTTTCTTTTCCTTTGGCATCCTCATCTAGAATTATTGTCCTTCGGGATGCTACTCGTGATGATTCTCCCCTTTCCGTGTTTGTCTTTATTCGATGGAGACCCTATTGCTGAGGTGTGTACATAGATTCTTGTTTCTCCCACTTGTTTAGAAAAGGCAAAGAGCTGATGTCGATGTCTAGAAAAGAATCTTTAAACACGTTTCATACTGTGGATGACCTCTGTACTGCCAATTCGATGCCGTCTAAGAGTTCCCACTTAAAAATTTGAAACATATTAATGGAGCTCTCGATTGCATGTTGAACCCATGCTCTACAATTATTACTCATAAAATCTTTATTTTGCCAGCCTAATTCGAAAATCATTGATGTACAAATTTTGTTTGAAATCATCAGGCTAATAATATGGATTACATTGTTATTCCAATTAGGAGAAATATCATTGATAGTTAACAAATATTTTTGATTAATCATGAATCTTAATGCCTTGGGTTCTCCCTGTAAATCATCCATCTTTTTTAGAACCTGTAATTTTTTTGACAACTTTAAATTTCCAAATTCATTGAACCATCCAGCATGTTGCTTAATCATTTCTTGATTATTGTTGGTCTCGATTTCTCCTATCCTTTAATCACTAAATACCTGTGCAAAAGGATTAGGATCAATGCTTTCTCTTAGCCTTAGACTATGATAATCCCAAGGAGATGAGAAAGTTTTGAGATATTGCATTGTCTTTTGGATGCCCTAAGATATCTTGGTAGTTGGCTTTTTCTACAAAAACCATCTTTTATTTCTGATTCAGCAAAACCTTCAAAAATATCGTATTGAGGAAAAGTGTCGTTTGTAGCATAATTTTCGTCAATCCTTTGCAGAAAGGATGCTTCTAATTCCTCAAAAATATCTAGGATTTTCAAAGATAGAATATGTTTTCCTAATTCAGGCTTAATAGGAATTTCTTCAAGATCTAATATTTTTGCTCCTGTGAAAATGCTAAGACCAAAATCAATTCCTCCAATGAGCTGATAAAAATTCAAAATATTTAGGATCCATATCATATTTTCCGTAAATTCACTAGACCATAGATCTGAGAGACTTCTGAAAAATAATTTTACCTTCATGTTAGGTAAAGGATATACCTTTACCAATTCAACATCTAGGCCTAAAGACATACCTATATTCTTGGATTGCCATGCTTGGCACCTCCTGATCCAAATGTTTCTTCTTAGTCTCATTCCCACAACTTTTTTGATCTCTTCTGCAACATGGCTTGCATGTCCTTCAAATAACCTGAATCTATCAACAAATGTACAAAAATTGTCATCCTGTGGCCCTTTTCCTGGAATGGTAAAACAAGAACCTAGACAACTAATGAATGCTTTATTCATATCCCTGGTTAATGAATCTGTTAAAAGATTTGAATTACTTGGGATCCATTCGACTTCAAAATTGAATTGTTGGAACCAAATCTGCCATGCACGAATTCTACCTTTTGTAATCTGTCTTGATATCTTGGCAGATAAGAAATATTTGAAATTCTTGGAGTTTGTTCTTATCAAGAATTTTACACGTGTAAGATATAGCTCAAACCTTTGTATCCCATTGAATATAGCCAGCGTTTCCTTTTCTGCTATAAAATAATTCTTCTGGCTAGGTGTGAATTCACCTGATGCATAAGCACAGAATTTTTCTTCACCTTTCTCCCTTCGTTCTAAAAGAACGACTGCCCAAAAATCTAAAGAAGCATCAGTTTGAAGTATAAGCAAACCATCACCTGGTGGTTGGAGCTTTGGTAAATGCTGGCATTCTTCTTTCAACTGTTTAACTACCGCTGTTGCTTCTAGTGACCATCCTTCTTTAAGGTGTTTCTTGATGGGAGTTGTTTTCTCTGTCAAATTTGGAATATAATTGTGAATGTAATTCAGTACTCCTAAGAATCTTTGAATTATTTTTGTGTCCTTCAGTTCATCTGGAAATAGTGTTAGTTTAGTCAACACATGTGGTTGCATCTGAATTGCACCATTGACTATATGAATTCCCAGAAAATCTACACTGTCTTGAAACAAAGTCATTTTCTTTCTGACAAAACTATACCATGTTGCTGAACTTCTTTTAGAAAAATTTCTAAATGCTCTAAATGGGTTTTTACATCTGGATTATGAATGAGAATTTCATCAATATATGTAACAATAAAATCATATTTAGCAAAAATGAAATCCATTCTTCTTTGGAAGAATGCAGGGGCGTTTTAAAACCCAAATGGAACAACTTTCCATTGGTAGAATCCAGTAGGACAATAAATGCAGTTTTATGCCTGTCCTCTTTCTGTACTTGAATCTGATAATATCCAGACTTCATGTCAAATTTTCTGAATACCTTGTTGTGTTGTATTTTCTGCATTATGGTTTCTGGCCTTGGCAGTGGATAATTAAAACTCTAAGTGATTGCATTTAGGGGTTTGTAATTTATCACCATTCTAGGCTTTCCCCTAACTATCTCAGAATGATTTCTTACCAAAAACGCTGAACAAGAATAATGAAACTCACTTGACTCTATGAGCTGCATTTGTAAGAATTCTTTAATCTGGTTCTTTATTTCTTGTTCGTCTGCAGGAGTGTAGGGAATGAGTTTCCCTTCGATCCTATCATACAAGGTTACAATTTCCTGCATTGGATTTTCTGTTTCCCAAAACTTTTGTGGATTCTCCGAGCAACTTTTTAGAAGTCTTTTGTGGATATCATTTTGTTTTGTAGACCAGTTGGGATCTATGCATGCCTTTTGCTTTTCTTTAGATTCTACTCTTGATTCATAGATTTGTAGAACTTCCTGCCAATCATCAGAATCTTTCAATGGCTATCTGGCTCCTACTCTTTTTTGGCTATTTTCATGTCTTGCTTCTGAATTTGCAATAAACAATCTAGGAACATCAATAGCCTTCTTTTTCAAATTTATAATCATCTTATCTTGGTTGATTGTTACTAGAAGCACAGAATTTAAAAATGGCATTCCCAACATTAAAATAACCGAGGGATCAAAATGTTGTATTGCAGAGATTTTAACTATCCTCCCCCCAACTTTTAATGGAATATTGTCTACATAGTGAGTTAAACTCACAGATCCTCCTATTGCTTTTGAAACTAGTATATTTTGCAATGGTTTCCACAAAGATTTAAACAGAGATGGTCTAGCCAAATTGTTTGATCCACCGGTGTCAATAAATGCATCAACAGATGTCCATTCATTTTTAACTTGAACTTGAACCAAGATATAAATGAGGCTATTAGTTTTGACTATCTTTTTTAACAAAGTATTTTCTTCTGTTCTAGTAATCTTTGGTTTTGGAAGACTGGTTGAGGCTTTGGTTCTTTTCTGATATGAACAATCAGTACAACAAGGTAAGCAACTTGTGCTACCTCTTTTAGAAATAAATTCTTTCTGTCCATTCTCAGATCCCGATATCATAAGAAAACATAGAAATGATCAACTGTTCAAAACATAGTGTACTTAAACAAATTCTGAGATAAATTTCTAGTTAATTCATTCAACTTTAGATAACATTTAATTTTGTCAAATACATAAGAAAATAACAAATTTGACAAAGAAAATATACCACTATAATAGCTCAACATATGGATCCTGTAATGTAATCTTTTTATTACTTAGTCTAGTCTGCTGACTTGAAAATTTGGTACAATAACCCTCAAGTTTTCTCATCAATACAAGTCTACAAATGTATAGCAATCCACAATCAATACTTCGAATTATGAAGTATTTATACAAAAGCAATTTAAAAAATATCCCAAACTATCTTGGGAATTAATCTGGGAGAAAGAAATATCTTCACACAAGAAGATAGAGACAAATGTTCAATAGTTGTATGATATCCCTGTTTATTAGGTTGTGTTGTCTTTATGCTTTGATATTTCGTCTTTTATTCTCTACTTTGCTGTTTTTCTTCACGCTGGTTGTTCTTTTCATTCTAACCTTTCAACTGATACACTTTTACTTGATACTCTTTCATCTTGCTAGCCTGTCATTATCCTTTTATTGTGCTTTTTCACCCTTCCTGTACATTTTTACATTTTGACTGTGTATTTTCTATAGTAAGTCATTCAATTTCTCCCATGTTTTTGCATCTGGCAGTTGGATATTTACATATTCTTGTATATTTCATCTGCATCAATGTATTTGGAAAAAGTGGGGTTATTCACAAAAAGGTGTTTTACCTCATCTTGGAGGTAAAACATGTTCTCAAATGTTTGGTATAGGACCGCTCCGGTTGGCATCCCCTTCATAGATGAAGTATTTACTGATCTCTAGCCACTTCTCTAATTCTTCTATTGTAGTCCTCAGGTGGCATTAATTTATCATTTATTAGAGGGGATTGGGTAGACCCTTTTGCCTCAAAACTTCAAACTTAACCATGAATCTATCTATAGCCAGTTGCATGGTTTGGCACTTATATTCCAAGTTTAGCATTAAATTTCTTTTGGTGAGCACCCTTTTTACTTCCAATATTGTACCTGTCCTGTTAGGTATCTCCAATTCCTGCAATTCATACTTATTTTTGGAGTTAAGGAAGTTAATGATCCTAGTGGCTTCCTCTGGAATGTCTCCCAGTTCTATTTTAACTCTCTATATGGATTCTATAGCCTCTTTCACTAAGTCAATTTTCTCAAAAATTACTTGAATGAATGGCCAAATATCATTGATAGAGTCAATGATATTGGGCCCATAATTGTTCCTTCGCTTGGCCAAGTGGTTCCTTCAAAGTCAATTGCTTCCCCAAGATTTTTATTCTTTCATTCATTTTGGTTGCCTTTTGTGCTTCTTCCTTGTGCATAATCTGGGTAGGCTTATAGTCTGTCTCTAGGTTGGTTATTTTTCCTTGAGCTTATTCATTTCTGTGGTCTGCATGGACATGTCTTCCATTACTTTGACCAACTTACTTGCCTCATCACCTGGTTGAGCTATTTCTGTTCACCATGTTGCTAATATAGACGCTGTGGAAGCTGGGAGGGCTCCAGCCATTGGAGCTGTATGAGTTAATGATGCTGCCAAGGTGGATGGTATTGCAGTAGTGACTGTTGGGATAACACTAGTAGGGCTAGTCTCAAGAGTAGCTTGTTTTAACTGTATCAAGCTATCTAACTCTTTCTCCATTTCCTTCAGTTGATCATTCAATTGTAAAACTAGGTCCATCATCTCCTCCTAATGTGTTTGGCTCTCCAAGACCTCTTTTGTCTGTGGGTGCTTTGAATGAGGAATTTTTAGTTGTTTTTTGAGAGCTGTAATGTCCTCATTCTTATTCTTGATCAATTTCTCAGTAGCCTTGATGTCATTTGGATCATGTCCCAACTCAATTATCAAGTCCTCCAATGACTTGATCTTGTTGTCCTTGGCCTGTGAGGAGGCATTTTCTAATTTATACTGTGTTGTAATGTTATCTAATGAACTTTGCAGCTTATGTGCAGCTATGGCTTTTCCTGTCAAAGTGGAGTAGATCATCTCACTTGCTTGCTTGTGGAATTCAATCTGGTCAATGAGATGAACATCCCTGGCCAAAACCTCGAAGTCTATTTTCTTGTAGTCAGCTGATGTTTTTGGCTACTGGATAGAAGGTTGCGTAAATGAAACCTACATTTTTGCTTTTTTCATGTCAAAAGATGACATCAAGCTGTGTTGATTTGCTGGTGTGTGCTTGAAGTATTGAGCATAGGTTTCAACCTTCAACTTGTCATTCCTCAACTTGATTTCCTTGTATCTGTCATTGATATCCTTTTCTTTATCTGTTGGCATGGTGAATGAAGAAACATCAACATTGAGCTATCTCTCAATCAGTTAATTGTTAGATGTTGAGGGCTACTGTGTTTCTCCTAAAGCTGCTGTGCCTTTTTTTCTTTCCACCATTGTATCAGTGTCAATGATTTCCACTGATTCAATGGTGTCTTCTTGTTTAGTTACAGGATTAAGCTTGGGCCTTTTCTTGATTTCAAACTACTCATCTATGGTTTCCATAGCTGAGCTGGAACCCTCCTCCCTATTTCTCTTTGGGTTCCTATCTTCATTTGCTGGAGTCTGTAAAATAGGAGGAATATTCATTGGTTCTCCTGGTTTTGGAACCTGCAGGAAGGAACTTTCATAAATATGTCTTTCTACATTAATCGATGTATTTTCTACATCCACTACAGTACTGTCCATGTCAATTAGGGTGTTTTCCAACCATTCTGATTGGTTGGAAAACCTCTCAATCTCAGGTCTCGAATGATGGATGAAAGGTCACAATTTGACCTTGATCCTCAGTTTATTTATGACTCCATGAGGGTCATACTGCCACATAAAACTATTTTTGAACTTCATTTTCTGCAAAATCTTATCAGCCTCTGGTCCAACTTCTCTGGTGTTACAAATTAAGGGGTCCAATTGATTTTTAATTTTGAAATGGTTTTCTTCCTAGCTGTTAGGAAGTTGAATTCATCAAAATTGATAATCTGCCTAAAGTATTCTATTGAAAATATCCTCGTGGGGATGTATTTGGGAAGTTTGTAAGGGGCAAGTTGGCATCCATAAATTCTTACTTTTGTGTGGTTCTGGTACAGATACCAATCTCCCACCTTACTATTCTTTTCCAACTGTAACACCCTTTTGATCTCTTGGCTGATTCTAGGTTGAGGGCTACTGGTTATCATATTCATGATTGGATGGAGAAATAAATCAATGAAGTCTTTGTAAGTGAATATAGTGGAGTACTTCTGGATCAATGGTGTCTAATAAATAACTGCCCTTGGATTTCCTTTGGTATGCAACTTATAGATGTTGACAGGGAATTTATCTGATTGATAATACAACATGTGAAATAATACATATGAGTACTTGAAGACTCTTTCAGTTGGTAGTCTGGTGAACTTTTCATGCATCCTATCTGCAATGAACTGAGCATAGTTGTAAATTACAGTAGGAGGCTTGCCTGGGATAAATATGGAGAGGAAAGAAAGGACAACCTCATCCACATGCTCATCTGTGGTGTATCCTAATATGCAGGAGAGCATGGTATTAATCTGTCTGCCTCTCTCAAAAAAATGGTGGCAGCATAAGGGAGACTATTTGTAGGAGTATGACAGTCCTCTATGATGAAAGTTTGGAAAATTTGGGCTATTCTAGGAAGGTCTAACTTGGTATAAATGTCCAGCGATTCTCCAATAGGCAATGGGGTCTCATTAGGGCTTGGTTGGACCTACAACATTTGGTTAATGGATTCTGCAGTGATGGTAAATAACACTTGCTGGTTAGGGTTGAAAATGGCTCTTTGGCTAGGAATGTAGTAAGCATGATAGAAATGGATGATGTTTGGGAATGGGTGTACTTCTGGAAACAAATATTTGGGCAAGTTAGACTACCAAAGGTGAATGTCATCATTCTAGTTCAAGAATTTGTCGTTACTCTAGCAGTGTAGCTTTAGAAGGTAGGATGGGGAAGCAGTGTCCTTTATTTGGAAGTCTTTGTGTGCTAATGCAAGGTGGTCAATGTCCAGGGTAGGGGTTTGTAGAGGTCTCATGTCCAAAGAGGTTTGGGAAACCATAATTGGGTTTAGAGATTTGAATTAAGCTTTGAAGGGTTTTAGAAGTGAGGTTTGGAAGCTTCTGGTATAGTGAAAGGGTAATTATAGTCTGTAAATAGGGTTGGGGTGTGTAACAGGATTCTTTTCAATTTAGGAAAGCTTCTTTAATTAATTCATTTAATTAACCGTTTCAATTAAACTGTGCATTTTCAAATTGAGGAGCCATTCTAGTTTTTCCTAAGAATACCTGGAAATCGATGGTTTGGCCTGCAAACTGGGTTCAGTGGTAAATGTAGAGGGTACGGTGGCTTCACCTGTCAACTGGTTGCTTCAATTGGGTATCCGGAGCTTCTTCAGGCAGCAAATAGTGATCAATTTGGTCGTGTCAGGTTCAGGGTGTCACAAATAGGTTAGCAGCAATTGCAGTGAAAAACAAGAAAAAAGAGAAAATTAGGGTTTTTCGGCCTTTTAACGGGTAACGACCACATTTTGGTGTGAAAAATATAAATGAACAGTGGGCAGTTTTTGGTCTGGGTAGGGAGGTGGTTTTATGGGCCATCACGCTGCTTTTGGAGGTCAGGTGGTATTTTTCATGAGCACGGGATCTACCCTGGGGCCGCAACGTAGCAAAATAGTGCCCAGGCAAAACTACGAATCTCGCGTGCTTTTGGGCTATTATTGGTCTGATGGTGAACCCGCGTGATATGGTTGTACACCGTCAGATATGGGGGTAGGAGATCGGATGGCTATCGCACGATTAAGATGCATAAAGGGAATCGGGAAAGGGATTTGTGGGGCCCGGGGTTTAATTACATATAAATGTAATTAATTAACCAATAAATTTAGGTTTTCTAACATAAGCAACGGGTTAATAAAGTGGGACGAGGGGTTATGTGGCAGGGTTTTTTAACCACACCAAGGGTTGGTGGGTTAAAAAGGTTTGTCGGGGAAATATGAAGCGAGGGAGTTAATTAGATAAAGTGGGGACATAAAAAATTAGGATAAAGGGGTTTTGTGGGTTTTAAAGGGAACTAGGGAAATTAATAAGGGGGGAAAGTAATATTTGCAATGGGGAATGAGTTTCACACTAGGGAAAGGAATTTTGGGAAGGGGGGGTGATTTTTGAAGGGTAATTACTAGGGAAATGTGTGAAACCAAGGAGTAAAGGTCAAAATGAAGGGAAAACGAGTGTTCTATAAGAAACAAAGGGATAATGGAGAAATTAGTAAATAAGAATGTGGGGGTATAGTGAAATGAGGGGAAATTAGTTATACAATCTTGTGAATATCTTTTCTTTGTCATAAATCCCCTTGCACATGAAACATGGGATTAAGCATGATAAATGTGCTTTTGACTCAACAACCTTATGCATTTGAAACCTTTCTTCTACCTACCCTTTTTTATCCTAACATTTTTTCTTCAATTTCATTGGGTGCATTTGAGCTTGCTGACCCTTTATTTCTTTTTCTTTTGACAAGAAAACTATCTAATTCTAACCTTATAAGTTCCAATGGCTCAGATTAAACTGATGAGCTCAGTTTTATTCTCTACCTAACTACAGATCTACCAAGGTTAAACAGTGTTTATAGATCTTTATTCTCTATCTATTTAAAGCATCAATGAGTCAAGATTAAGCTGTTTGACCATCATGGATTGTGGCATTTATTACAAGCTACACAAAATCTTATTTTGCATAGTAAAGTAAAAAGTAGTGGCATTTGAATTTGCACACTTTCATGATCTGTTTTATTTCTTTTTTGGGTTCACATTTTTCACTTTTATGATCTTTTTCTTTTTCTTTTTGTCCTTTCATGATTCTTTTAGGACATACCCTCTTTACATTTTTTAATTTTTAAAATGGAAATCATTTTGAAAAAAGAAAAAGTATGCACGATATTACAAGACTAACCATATCCAATTCAAAATTATGAATCCTATTATTATAGGACCCTAACAGTGGCTCCACATGGGGATGGCATTTGTTGCGGGAAATTATCCCCTAAGGTTCTTGGGTGAAACCTTAGTAGACGGAAAATTATCTAAGTTAAGAAACACACACACATACAACCGTTTATGCTATAAATAACTACCTCTAGGGTGAGAGGGGCATACCTGATGTCCTACGTTTGGGTAGTTA
>APFE030404050.1:178810-215460 GCA_000404065.3 Pinus taeda
ATACAAGGGAAGAACACGGGGTTTGGTAAGGCTATCAAAAAGCCTTATGTAAGTAAATTTCTCCTCCCCGAGCCAATTGCCTACTGCTGTTAAATCAACTGCTGCTTCTGGGGATATCCTTGGAGCAGGTTTATTAAAAATAGAATAATATACAGGGAGCATAAAACCATTGCAAATATTATACAAATGATTTTTGTAATTTTCCTTCCATAGCTACTGGTGGTAAATATGGATTGGATTCGGGTCTTGAGGAGTCCATTTCCACCAAAGTATTGGATATTCATAATTAAAGCAAATGGTATCCATTATATAAGCACTGTAATAGAATGGGGGAATAATCCAAGAAGTTGTATGGGCATTTGTCTTGTACTCTAAAATTGTTGTGGCTAGTTTATTAGACAGGATATTAGCCCAATCCATCACATAACCGTTAATTGCAGCTTCCATTAGGGGAACCAATTCTATGGTGAACCTAGCCAAATCATGTATTCCCCATATCCTACACATCATAGCCCCGGAATAACAATAAGGAGAGGCCAAAGAGTCAACAGAGTACTTACCCGATGACTCATGCTTGTGCTTTTTGGGAAAATGTCTCTATTGCTTTATCGGGGCTGACTCTGAATCATTCTCCTTTGCAAATGCCTCCAAGAACGCCTTGTTGTATCGTTTTTCAGGTCGAGGTAAGTTGTACATTTTCATAAGATCCTCAAGATGAAATGAACCAAATATCCTCCCATCAGCTGTGCAAAAGGTTCTGTCAGAGATTGGAATTTTCTCCACCACCCATCTTACTACATCTGTATATGGAAGGATTTTAGCTCGCACTGCTATTCTGTGTAGATAGGATTCTAGGAACAATCCAATTCTTTAAGAGTTCCCTCCGATTTGTTAGTGGAATCGGCTGTGGCTTCCTCTGATAATTCCTCAGGGTCCTCGGCTTCTATTAGATTGTAAATGGTCTCCCAGCTTGTGTTTCCTAGACCAAGGCAGGTTGTATATGAGATTAATCCTTTCTTGCTTGGTTCAAGATCTTTGACTGGATGAGCTACTACTGTAGGAGCTACTGCTATGGATTTCTTTGATTTCTTTCCCATTTTCTCTGGTTCTCTGTTTTTGGAAGAATCCTGCGCAAACGGTTGCAAACAGTGATACAAAGAAAATGTTGTTGCAAGCTAATATGATAATGAATAAAGTTACGTTGATTGGCATAAAATACAATATAGTTAAGGATTAGCACGGGTGATATCCTTTGAAATATTCACTGTAAACTGCAATATTGAATAGCCGTTTAAACTGTCAATCATGGTGAATATCATTATAAATTCCCATCACGTTGCCTGTATATTGAATGAGTGTTTCAAGCGTGCCTTAGATTTTAATGATCAACGATCAGCGATAAATCGCTGATCGGCGATCAAGAGTGTCAAAGGGAAGGATTTTAATAGTTTCTTTAAATATTTCCGATCACCGAAAGGTGATACAAAATAATGCATGCAAACTTCCTTTAATATATTCAGTTTTCGAGATGTGCGCCTAATTAATAGATCATAGTCGGGATTTGAAATGGGCATTATCGCTTTATTATTTGACTCCACCAAGTACTGATCGCCGATTGTGATTAGCTTTATTGCATCAGGAGTTTTGGTTAGGCCTCTTCAAATCGCATCAGAATTTTTTGTTAGGCCTCCTCAAATCCTTTATTGTTACGCTGATGGCCGATTGCGATTAGCTTTATCACATCGGAGGAATTGAGGGGCCTTGCTTTATTATGCGTTGGCATTTGCTTTGCCTGATTGCCGATAGCGATTACCTTTTCAGGTCGGAGGATTGGGCGATGTTGTTTTTGTATGTTTCCTCTAATATTGCGATATGCAATATCCAATCGCTTTATTGCAATATTGAATGATTTTTTATTATTATAAAGGAAACACTTTATTTTTTATTTAAAAGGTTATATAAAATGATTTATTTACATCGGGGGTTTTTAACAAGGATATTCTTATGATAAGGTATATACCATTTTATTCATACATCTAACTAGGTTTATTTTTTCAGGGACCCATTTCATGTTAAAATTTTGTATAAATTTTTTATGAAATGGGTGTTGTTGTACAACAAAACACCCTCGTGATTGCCATTCTATCAGCCTCTTCCACCAGATGAGCCTTGGTTTTTCTCCTTCCATCGTCACTATCTTCTTGGCCGATCATATGCTTTCACTTGGTTGTTTCACCCTTTTTGAGGAACAGTTGCAATGAGTGGTCTTATTAGCCAACCTCTTCACATAAATCAACATGTTTTGAGAAGTTCCAACACCAACGGAACCAGTTGCTATCCTAGACACCACTCATTCCTCTAAGTGGATTCCTCTTTAAGCTCTTTTCAGACTCTCGAAATACGAAAAGATTTCTGAGTGCTTTCCCTTTCTAGCTCGTTAACAGATTGGAAATGACATCTACTGAGTATAAGTTTAACCCTTTTTCGTGCTGAGATAGATTATTTTCGAAAAAGGAATACGTTGACCGAACATGGTCAATAGGTTCTCTCTCATATTTTTTTATGATTTTTTGGGCTTGAGAGACAAATCTATGAAAAAAATTTGTGGGGTTTTATTTTCGTCCCTTTTCAAACTCTCTAAACATGAAACAGACTGAGTTATATTTGTTGTTAAACTCGTTAAAACATCAAATAGTGAAAAACTTGTCTATCATGACAAGACCGAGTTTAACCTTCGCTAGACTCTCTAAAACATCACATAGAGATGGATTCACCCAAAGGGTGGAGTTATACAACAAGTATATGCTATCATCCTCAGTCTTGATAAAAATAAAGATGTACTGGCCAACAATGACTGAGGAAAATCAAGAAAGGGGTAAATCACTTTTGGTAGCAGGTCGCTCTTGAACATGACACTTTCACTTCATCATCGTGACTATTTAGGTTGGGTTATCATCTTGATGGTTATCATACCATTGGTCTATCATACCATCCATCACCTTGTTTTGGGTCAATGCTACCAATTCATATTCAGTGTTTTCGACATGTTCAAGAGAAGTCATTAAGTCAAAATTCATCCTTTGTAATACCATAAACCTTCATTTTCATCACCGCCATTCCTAAACCTTGTGTTGTCAGTCAAATTCCGTCTCTAAAATTATTACACTCGTTTCGTGTCGTTGATGTGGGACAAATCAAGGCCCTCCTGGGATGAGTCGCTTCTTGTCGACATCAGCTCATTATCCAAGAAGTTGACTTAGAAACACCCTTCCAGTACCTTGAGGCTCACATACATCAATGGAAGGTTTCTCACTTTTGGTGATAGGTTGACATCACTAGCCTTCGACCAAAAGACTTTGTATGGTGTTCAACATCAAAAAATACATTCAGACCATGCAGAATGTACAACAATACCTTGAGGATCATTATCATCGTTGGTGATTTCTCTCACGTTTGTTAATGACTTACATCATTGGCTGGTAATCAGATGGTGTCTTCCCATGTTCAACTTTAGATCACATATTCACATGGTTAGACTTGTAAATGAGTGAACGGTTGAACAAGATAGAAGACCCCAGATCTAGTTTCATCCATCTGGGCTGTGATTTCAGGAAATGTACCAAATCATGTGTACAATGGATTTACATTGATGTTCATTCCAATCATGGGTCTATATCTGTAGATGAATGTCTATGTACTTGTAATGAAAGTTTATATGCTGAGCATGGGTATGCCTTCCCTCAGAAATTCATGAGAAAAAATCAAAATATCATGATATTATGTATTGTAATCGACACAGGTCACCAACCAGTTCGGAACCTCCTCACCACATCGTAAAGCATTTCACTCGACATTACATTTTTGACTTCATGCTTTAGGGGGCAACTATTATAGAACCATTTGGGCACATCACTCCCATCATCCAGATCAGTTTTTTAGGGCTCATCAAACCCTAATTTTAGTTGCTACATGCCCTAAACAAATCAACGTTCTGAATGCCTCCTTCCCAGATAGTGTCATGGCCTGAGAACATCCTAAAATGACCTCTAGAGGGACGAGCACAGGTAGGCCTATGTAAGGGTGTGTTGCAGAGTAGTTAGGGCCATGCCAAGGTGCTCTACAGAGCACTTAGGCAATCTTTGACCTGCGCTGGGCGAGTTTGAGTGAAATTCACATAAGCTTTGGGTAATATTCTTATCTTCTGGAGCCTTCTAGAAGATTCCCACACTTATCATCTCCTCTGAGCTCGAAAATGGATGAGGAATGAGTTAAGATACATCCTATCCTCTCATCCCTTCCTCCATGGAACTAATTCTAAGTATGGAAGGCCATTCAATACCCTCATTGATGAAAAAACCTCCTCCATCTTCCTATAAATTGAGAACTCATCTAAGTGATCAAGGGGCTGGACTTTGATGAATTGTGAGGAGATAATGTTAGTTTGATAATTTATACTATTGTAAGTGTCGTTATGCTCCTGGAATGTTATGCTTATGATGCGATGTGGATGGAACCAAAGCTGGAGAAGTGACTTCGAATCAGGCTTCATGGTTGTAATTCTTCCTTCTATTCAATAAAGTATTTGCACCTTTTTCCATATGCTTATCTTAATATGTGATGCTTATATGTGTGAATGTATCTGATTCCATTTACTTGTAACCAATAGATCTTTTGCTTTGATTGGTTCTTTGTCTTTTTTTGATGTTTACAAGTAATTCTCAAGCATGTTAAGTATGAGAAGGAGTGACAGGTACAATACAAATGAGACAAGAGGAAAGCGAAAGTACAAGTAGGTCCTCTTATTCTCTTTGTCTTATCTATTGTTTATATAAAAATGCTAAAATGCTTTAAACTGTTGTTCCAGATATGGCTACTTATCTAGGGAATTAGTATTTATCCGTAGATACCAAATTCTTCATAACAGGGGTGGAATTTTTTGAGAGCATGCGATACAACGTGGGGATGCTGCATAGAAAAAAGGTGATTGGGCAAAACTGCGAATCTTGCATTCTTTTGAGACTTTAGTAGTCAGACAATGGGAGTGCGCAATATGGGTATGGGATGTTGGATCTTGAAGTGGGTGATCAGAGGGCTATCATGCAGCGGAGTTGCGAGGGCTGAGTGGGGTCGGGTTTAATTACAATGGAATGTAATTAATTAAAAAATAATTATGGGATTTAATATATGCGATGGGTTAATAAAATGTGGGGACCATGGGTTATACATGGTGTGGTGGGTTAAATATATGAAGTGGGACTATAGGTTAGAATAATATAAGGGTTGAGTTAAAAGGGTATCAGGGAGGGTTTTCAATGGGGCCTGATCTATTTAACCTTTTAAACTTAGGATAACTGGGTTTTAGTGGTTTATAAGGGAAAATGAGATGAAATAGGGGGTAAAGTAAAATGAAGGGGTATGGATATTTTTACGAGGGGAAATGAAGAGGGAAGGGTCCTTTGGAACCAAGAGGGGAAAAACATTAGGGAATGAAAAATAATGAAGGGGTAATGAAGGGAAATTAATAATTTATACACGTAAGGGGTTTGGTGAAATGAGAGGAAATTAGTGAGTGAGCTTGAGTGAATGACCTCTCTCTTTGATAATTCCTCCTGCTCATGAAACATAGAATCAAGAATGATGAAGGTGCTTTTAAGCTAGCAACCTTGTGCATTCCAATGCCTCTTTCTTTTACCTACCCTTTATTTACCCTAGCATTTTGTCTTCATTTGTTAGGTGCATTTGAGCTTGCTAACACTTTATTTCTTTTTCTTTGATAAGCAAACTATCTAATTCTAACCTTATAACTTCTAATGGCTCAGATTAAACCGATGAGCTCATTATTATTCTCTACCTAACTACTAATCTACCAAGATTAAATTTTCTCGCTAGATCTTTATTCTCTATCTATCAACATGAAATTTAAAGCATGAATGAATCAAGATTAAACTATTTGACCATCATGGATTGTGGCATTTTTGACAAGTTGCACACAATCTTATTTTGCAAGGAAAAGTAAAAAGTAGTGGCATTTGAACTTGCATCACTTTCAGAATCTATTTTTTTATCTCTTTTTGGTGTGGTTCATATTTTGTTTTCTTTTTTGATCCTTTTCTTTTAATCCTTTGATTTTTCTTTTAGGACTTACCCTCTTTACATTTTTTTATTTTTAATATAGGAAACCATTTTGAAGAAAGAAAAAGTATGTATAATATTACACGACTAATCATAGCCAATTCAAAATTATGAATCCTATTATTATAGGACCCTAATAGTGGCTCCACATGGGGATGGAATTTCCTGGTGAAATGTCAAGAATTATAAGATCAATAACCTTTGAAACTTTGACTGTGGATTGCCTTGTAACTTCTTTTCTATGATTTTCTTTATTCATATATATGATGATACACCTTTTAAAGCTTAGGGCCTTCTCTTCGGGCTTCAACCACAAAAGATAATCATCCATTCCAATCTAAACTTTGCAATGTTATGTACAATGAGTAAAGTAAGCAATTGAATTGTTGTTAATCTGGGGATAAGTAATGCTTCAGCATTCTACCATTGATCGGTCAACTTGGTAGACCTGTTCCATCTAATTGTTTCAAGAAAAATGCATTGTTACCTCTGTAACCATAAATGATGTAAGGACCTTGCCATCGGAAATCAAATTTACCATGTTAACCCTTTTTTCCTCTTCTAGAATCCCATTTGAGTACTTTGTCACATATGTCAAAATCATCAGCTTTGGTTTTCTTGTCAAAAATATTTTTGATTTTATCTTGGATCACTTGCGATTTGACATACACTTCTTTCCTGGTTTGTTGCGAATGTATTGTCTAGTTTATCCTCCTTTGGATATCATTGGATTCTACCTGCATCTCTTGAATCATTTTCATCACTGGTACTCCTGAAGAGGATGGAAAAACAACATACATTCCATATACTAGTTGATAAGGAGATGTACCAATGGAATTTTTGGTAGTGAGTCTGTCTGCCCATAAGGCATTAACCAATTTTTTGTTCCAAGTCTTCTTATTTTCTTCTAGTAGTTTCATGATGATATTAACAAGGCTTTTGTTTAAGGATTCTACAAGCCCATTACCTTGAGGGTAATAGGCTGTGGAATGGCCAAGAGTAATGTGATATCTGTTACAAAAGTCTACAATGAAATAAAAACTCACACACACATTTGACATAAGATATGACCTTGGGAAACCCTTTTGGGAGAATAACCCAGTTGGAACATGAGGATGCTATGTTCTCTTTTCCTAAATAGAAAATGTATGAGTACAAATAAGTATGACATGTGGCCTATGGGATAATACTATTCACAAATCCTCTATGTGTGCTCTATCTCTTCTCTCTCATGGCTATTTTTCTCAACTATGCAACAAATGCACATTGAAAGAATGGAACCCCTTTTCCTCCTATTGGCTTGGTTATTACGAAACCTAATAGCCTACTAGAGATTAAGTTTGACTACCAAAACTCTTAACCAAAAGGTGCATGAGGTCAGGGGGAACAACACAAGGAAATAAAGGTTTGAATTTCAAATATGTTTACCCCTAATTCAGATAGTAGAAGTAACATCACCTTAGCCATGAATGGTTTATTTCTTATCTTTGAATATATTGGTCCATAAGTGATTTAAGCAGCATAAATAGTGTTCCCTCCATCTAGAGAAAAAATAGTGAGTTGATGCTCTAATTGATTGAATTAAATTCTTGATCTTTGTTTGAAAGCTCTTTTCTGACCCTGTGCGCAAGAATGTAGAGCTTTTTTTGGCTTAATATGTTCACTACAACTTTAGAAATCAGAATTATTTCCTTGTTGTTATATTTGTAATCTTCCAATGCATATAGTATAGTTGGTGGTTGTACTCCTATGCGCTCATGGTTTGAGGAAAAAGAAAATTCGATGGAAATAAATTAAAAAATTTCTATGTTCAAGATTGCTCATGATTTGATTATAGATGGATGTGGTCAAAGAAATATTGGTGATGAGTTGTGTTGATGTGATCTGGAGATTTTAATGAGTCATTGATTTGGTCGAAGTGGTGCATTTATTTGGTTATGGCTAATTCAATTGCTAATGGTGTTTGGTCCACGCATTTAGATGATCAATCTAGTAAATGATTCGATTCATTCTAGTGGTATGTACAAATTAAGGGTTGGGTGTTATTTGTTAAATGATAAAAACATAACACTTGATCTAGTCACATTTAATTGATTTGATCTAGTCACAAAGTTTCATTGATTGCTAAAGAGCGTTGTTGTTCTAGAGGCATTGTGAAAAAGCTAGTTTGCATGGACATTATTATAATGCAAAAAAAATGTATCTAAATGTTAATTGTTGGTGGATTTGAATATTGGTGACAATGTGACCCAATTGAAGTATTATTCATAGATATTAGAGAAATTTTTAGGTCTAAAATGGGCCTGCTATGGAATATTATAAATAATAGTGGAAATAATAAAATAAGGTTAGATTACATCATAAAATTTGAGAGAGATAAAAGAAAAATTACCTTTTTTAACTCAGATTCTCAACTTATCTCCCTACAATTTTACTTAAATTTTGATCAAGAGCACTTGTTGGATAACTAGTTTAATTCCTCATCCAAGGAGTACACATGTTGCATACTTTCGAATCTTGATTATCCCGGCTACACAAAAAATGATAAATACATAAAAAACGTGATTGCAATCAAATTTTTCATGTATTTTTCATTTTTAGTTTAGAAAGGTCCATCAAAAGTATGAAACATGGGTACTCATTGGACGAGGAATTAAAGTCCTCATCAATGAGTAATTCCGCTCCAAATTTGAGTAAAACCGTACGGAGTTAAGTTTAAAATATGAGTTGATTTTTTTTTTTTGTAAATATTTGTTTTTTTTTTATCCAAAAATGGTGAATCATCCCCTATAGTTTAAATCATCATCTTAATTCATATTGGTTCTTATAAAGTGTTGTAGCGGCTAAAACCACCCTCCAAAATTTTTCCTTAGCTTCAGTTTGGAGCCTCCCTAAAAACCTTTCACAACACCTTGTCTTGCTTTGTCAAGTACACAAGCTTCACTGTTTTTCTTGCACAAAGAAAACCTGTTGATCAAAGCTTGATGCATTTCCCTTACAGATTGATGACACGGACTTGGTCTAGCTGCAGACTGTGCAGCTCCCTAAGAAATTGCATAATTCGAAAGGGAAACTAGCCTTCCCTCTAGAAATTGTACAATTCTATCTGGCAGCCTGTTGTGCTCCAGAATTGTGGAATCCTGTTAGACGGTCTTCACCTAGAAAACTGCACAATCCTTCCCAGTAGGCCTTCTCACCTTAGGAATTGTGCAATCATGGGCAGAAATTAGCTCCTCTACCCAGAAATTGCACAAATCGCCAGGGTAGCCTGCCTAGCTCCCAACTAGAAATGCGCATTTCCTCCCAGCAGTTGAGTAGCCTCATGCATAAGCTGTTTGGTTGACCAGTTCCACTCGGTACCAAGAAAACCTAGCTTGCATGCATGGCTAGATTTTTCTCAGAATAGCAAAAGGAAACTTGAAAAAAGCATCCCATAATTTAGGGAGCTATTTTTAGCAGCTGGAAGTTACATGCAAGGTTCGTTTTAGGAACTTTCCTCCAAGTGTCGCTTTTTCCTCGATTTGTGGCATGCACGTCATGAGCTCAAACTTTTTTATTCGATGGATCAGAGATCATTCTTTCACATTGATGTTGGAGCTCTGACATCCCACAGCACATCCAAGACTCTTCGTCACATCCAGCTCAGTTATTCATGGGTAAGTGGTCTCAACTTGTCTTTTTTAGCATTTCTGTCGCTTTTTGTGTTTTCGCTTGTGTGAGTGTTGTTTGCTTGATTTATTTGAACACTTTCTATAATTTACATGCGTAATAGCTTATACTAGCACCATTTCATTTTTCATTTCTATCTCATTGTTGTGGCATGGATGAAACTATTTTGCATGAACAGTCACCGATTTGGCAACTCGCTTCACCCACATGCATGTTGATCTGTTCAATGAATCTTTGATTTGATGTTTGCAAGCATGATCAATCACTTCTTCTTTCACTTAGTGTCAACATGCATTCACTTTCATATTTTCTTTTAGTTTCCCGTTGGCAGGTCTAGGCAGCCTTGGCCCGGCATCTGCCTCACCTAGACAACATTGTGAATTCTGGAGAAGGAAGGTTCTATCTTCCTCTCCAGAAATGCACATTTTTTTCCTAGACACTATCCTCCAGGACTATTTTGTGCATTTCTAAGGCACAATGACTACTGGCCTAGACAATTGCACAATACAGTCCCTAAGCTTGCAATCATTACTAGCTGGAATTGCGCATCGTGCAATCCCAGTAGTCAGCAGTCAGCTTGGATTGTGCATTGTGCAAAACCAATAGCTAGTGTTGCCTCCCAGCCAACCCATACTTCCTTTTGCATAATTGTGGTAGCCAGTCATCCAGCCCCCCAGAAGAAATTGTGAAATCTTTGCCTATCATTCCCCAGGTATGTGTTAAGTCATTCCCTGAATTTGCTTTGGTTTTTGCTGAAAGGTTTCTTGCCATGCATGTTTCTTTGTCTCCAAATATTTCAAGTGTTCATCCACCTCTTAGCAGTATAGGCTCAATGGCCTCCAAGAGAGAAGGATCAAAGGACATTGATAGAAGTGCAACTGGAGCAACAATTGAGCAAGTGTCCGCATGTCTATCGATTTATCAAGATACCAAACTGTTTCTAGACAAGGACATCAAACTGAAATGAAAAGAGGTCAACGAAGCATTTGCAAGCACTTTTGTGGAAGAACTTGAAGACTATCAAGTGTATGTGAACATTCACAAGTCTAGCTTGTATCGGATTGCATGCAGATACCCCACGTTCCCATTCACGAACATGATACATTGGATCGTCTCGCACACTAATCACGAGACAATAACTCTAAGTGGTGTCAGCGGGAAGAATCTTGCCACCTTCTGGGCACATGATTATGATGAGATGTATCAGATTTCAAAGCCTGTGACTATCATGGAGACTCCTTTTATCTTACCCAATAGTAGTGCCAAGTCCAGAGACATTCTGAAGAATTGGGTAAAGGATCCAGCTAGATTCAAGACGACACCCAAGGCGTATCAATACTTGGTCATATTTTCATGTCGAATATATGGCCAAGAAAGCACGGAAACCTTCCCACAGAGCTGGTGATTACGCTGGACCAACTGGCCAGAGAGGGTAAATCATGTAACTGGTCTGGCATGTTGGCTCATCAGCTGAAGGAATAGGTAACGAAGGCTCGACAGTCACTCGGAGGTATGCAAGCAGAGATCTACATGTCCACCTACATCTTAGATGCAATCTGTGCCTAACAAGAGTTCCCGGGCTTGGAGTGGGAATGGTCATCGATGAAGACTGTTGTGAACACACATTGTAAGTTGTGGTCCGAATGCAGCTTTAGAGGATTAATCATACGGTTGTCTGATCATTTTGTCACCCTATTCTACACGATGATATTCAAATAGGATCCACCCTGCATCTCTAAGGAAGCAATGGAGGCACTGATAGACATTTCTGATCGGTATGCCTCACTGTTCGACACCTTCATATAAGTGTTCAATGCGGAGAAGCCTCTGCATGTTCTACCAAAGTTTTCCCTAGACATACTCATCATTCATGAAGTAGCATATCACATCTCAACAGGATTAACAACTAGACCGCACTGGAAGAGGAAGGCACCTTCGCCCACTCTTCCACTACAGATTGGGTTATATGAGATCCAGAGTATCAAGAAAGAGAATGTTGAAGTAGAACTGATGAAGAAGTATCCATTCGACCTCCGAAGCTACAATCCATATGACCCACATTGTATTGTGAAGGATCATTGCACGAGAGTATAGTTCAACTGGATCCACAAGGCATTTCATTGGGTTGAGGAGGACCCATGGAGATATTGCTACAGTTTCTCTTGACCGAATGAATAGGTTGGCTTCACTGTAGAGTGGTTAGCGAAGCAACGTGAAGCAGCATCCTGGAGAGCACTAGCACCAGCAGCAGTGGCAACAGAGGCAAGCATACCAGTGTGCGACAAGGGCTAGAGGAATATTGTCGATCGCATGGAGGAAGAGAAAAGCTGCAAGTTTGGAGTAGATCCACTCATGGAGAAAGCAGTTGTGGTTATAGAGGCGAAGAGGCAACATCGTGACAAGTGAATCGCGCAAAGGTAGAGGGATAAGAGAAGAGTGGAAGAAGCATAGAAGGATTTTCATGAGCTGATCCGGATGGAACAAGAGCTGCACAAACAGGATAGGGAAGCTCAGCAGCAACGGGTATATTAGGGGGCGAACCTTGCGAAAATAGATTAAATAACACCCATACAGGTAGTGGATTCATCTGAACATCTGGCATCATTAAAATGAGGTGAACCATCACAGGAGCATGACTTCGCTCATGAGATAGAACAAGCACTTCAATAGTTGGATACAGATATGGATCAACAGGAATTAGAACAGAACATCGACCTTATGCCTCATCACCAAGAGGTTGACTTACCTGCGTCACTGCATCCAGATGATGAACAAGTCTCAAGTGACCAAGGAGGCACTGAGATCCTCAGAGATTAGCTGGAAGAAGAGGTGGACAAAATCTCATTCGACAAGTCTCAACATAGAGTTGTGCAGTATCGTAGAGTGTCAACTCTAGATGATCATACATCTCCTATGCAAGTTGAGGAATGAGTGATCGTGTCTGATGTGTGTAAACATCTAGCAGCCTCGGCCGATGCAACTAGAGTATATGCTGAAGTCACTAGCTGAATTGTTCACTTTTTGATAGCTGAGAATGAGCGAATGGCTAAGGAACTGCAACCGGCCAAGCAAGGAGGAGAGTTGGTGACAGCGTCTGCCTGAGCTAAATTGAAGAAGGAAATACTAGATGGATAATTGTCTCTTGACACATTTATGCCAGCGTTGTACTCCATGTTTGGCATCGTGCATAAGGCAGTCGTTCATGTCAATGGATGGCAAGAATGATGTACTAGAAGAGAACGTATCTTGACGAACTTGCATGCTGTTGTTGATTACATGCAAGCATGGACAATGAGATACAAGGGAGACCCACTTCACTTGCCTAATATGATGAAGGTCAGTGCGGTTGAGCTGAAGGCACGTATATAGAGTCAGATCCAGAACTATGAAGAGATCCCACAACTCATCACTAGTAGATAGGCTTCCCATGCATGTGTGTTCAAGAGTATGGATGTTGTGGTGTGTGCACATGTGATCCCATCTATTGGGACTCTCACCTAGGCGAAGACAAAGACACAGGTATGACTAGAGCTTGACTCGTACCTCGACGAGTTGATGCGTATTGCTACTAGCTCAGACTTGCCCATCAGTGCAGACATCATGCATAAGTATGTTGCTGGTCCAGCTGCATTGAAGACAATGATGCACATGCTTACATATGAGCTGGAGAGAGGAGCCCGAGTAGTGTACCTAGATGTTATGGAGGCAAGAGTTAGGTTCTAGAAGGATGTCACCTTGGAGCACACGGACACCATCAAGGACTACCAATCTTGGCATCAGTATGTTACTATTGATCATCGCGAGGATGTTGAGGAGGTGGACTTCGATGGTTTTCTAAGTTAGAGTGATGTCTAGCATGACTTTCTCAAGCCATTTTTTCTCACATGGGTACATGTGCATTGTAATGTAGTGTCATGTCAAGTGTAATTCAAGTGTCGATAGTTGGATGTAACAATCATAGAGTAGATGAAGAGTCATGAGGGTCATTGAACCGTCACCAAGGGGAATGTCAAGGGTCACCCCAACATTTTCTATAAATAGTCCCTCATAACTCATTGTATAGGATTTTTCGTCAGCCAAGCTTCTGATAATACTATTTGAGAGAGATCCTGGATAGTATTGTAATGAGCCTTGGCTTCTCCACTGTGCAGAGATGATACATATCTTTGGAGGAGCAGATGGTTGTGGCTATAACGTTCCACTATTGGAACTCGTGGTTGGGCATGGATGTGTTGTATGACTAGAACTTAAACTTTTTAATATAACAGAGCCAACACGTTTCTTGCATATTTTGTATTGTATTCAATGCTATTTGGTTTACTCTAAATGATATATGTATTATTTTCTTACACATGCATGTATGGACAATTTTGTATAAGTATGCATGAATCTTTATGAAATGTGTTGTTGGTTTAACCATCACTTTGGATTTGTCGCTAACTTGCATTCTATCTTGTGATGCATCTTTTGTCATGTGTTCCCTTCCAAGATGAGTACTATTATATGTTTCCAAGGGGTGCACTCACCTCACCCTCAGTGTGTTAGAACCTCTCATGAACCATCCTTGGCTCATTGCAACTATCACACCCTTGCTACCAACAAAGTTATCTTACTTTCCTCTATGAAAAATCTCAGTCAAGGCATTACTGTACGACCCACTGCTAGGACTCCTACACCAAAGGGTCTGTGGTCTAATTGGGACTTCTTACCGGGGAGATCCCCTGACATGTTGGCAGGTCTAGGACCATCAACATAAAGTTGATTTTGTTTGTAAATTTTGTTTGATTCCCATTTTTGACCTCAAAATTTCTCTAATGATAATATAGCGGATGCAATAGATGTTAAAATTTGTTCATGCTTCGATTCAGTCTTCTAAAAGTATTGTGGATGCAATTAATGTTGACATTGTCACATCCAGTTGATGGAATCATTCCTCAATGATCTAATTGAGTCATAAACATTTGATTGGGTTATGGTTGATGATTATATTGAGTCCCCAAGGCATAATGGAAGAATATTAATGCATTGATCTAGTATGAATGGGTATGTGTTATAGAATGTGTTGGTTCTCAACATTGGAATGATCAATTTTGATCAATCCAAGACCATAATTAACTACTCTACTACACAACCTTCCCATAACCTTTGAAATTTCCTACTTTTGATCTATCACCTATGAAACTTGACTAATTACCACCTACATGGGTTGATATACATGGTATTACATGCAAACATGCAATACATTACACACAAGGTCCTATCATTTAGTGAACAACTATAGAACTTTATTTGAGCATTGTGAATTTCTCCTCTTGCACCCATCCTTCCCATCTCCCTTACACTACCTATCATGAGAGTTACACCTACAACACCTTCAAAATTGCATATAATTGAACCTTCAAGATTCTATTGAGCCTAATCTCATCTTCATTCCTCCATTTCACAATTCCCTAAGAATTATATGTATTTTAAGAACTACTTAGATTAGTTGAATTGGATGTTGTAATAATCTCATGAGTGTAAGAAGGGATCAAAGGAATCACTCAGAGAAGCAACAATTGCATGTATTTCTAGTCTAGTATTCAAAACGAAGGAGTCTGTTAGTGCTCAAATCATCCCCACATATGAATGACTTGAATATGCATTCACTGAGGACTAAGAAGTCCTCCCGCTCTAGGTGCTACGACTGACCTCCAATGCACCACAAAGGGGTAACCCTGATAATTAATCATATGCTTTTCAATAATAAAGTAAAACAAGGTGAGATACAAATAATTATTCATTGTAGTAGATCATGGTATTAACAGAAGTGTGGTAAAACTTAAATTCAATAACAATCTTGTAAAACGATATCCTAATGATACGAAGAAGCTAACATAAAAATTGGTAGAAGGCAACTTGAGAGTCGAAAAATAAAGGAAAATAAAAAAGAAACACAAAGTTAAAAGATACTAGTCATTTTCAGTATTAGATAAAGATGTATGCAACAAGTACAAACATTCTTAGCATTCTCCATTAATCCTTTGCAAATGGGTGCATTCAATAATAAATATTGAAACTAGAATCTACAAAGGCATAGAAAATTTTTATGATTTTGAAACATAGTGTTATTAAACAAAACAAATTATAACAAAACACTTTCGCAATTGCTAATGTAGAACACTGATTATTGCTAAGTCGAAGGCAAGCTTTCAATGATAATATCAAGCATAGTTCATTTAGTCCTACATTTGATAATATATATCTCAGAACATCAAAACCAAATGTATTGTCTCCTAAAAGAGGGAAAGCCTCTAATTTAGTTTATGCAATTGGTGATCAAAAGATAAATGACAAACAAACAAACAAGGCTTCTTCAAAACATTAGGATTGATTTTAGAGATGTAAAAGAAAACTCTGTAGCATGCATAGGAAATTCGACAAAAAATAGAAAATTCACACTTCCGTCAACAAGCCCCCCATGATGGGAAACAAGGTTTTAAGTAATAGTTTGAAGACTAATTGTCTTGAATGTAACCAATTCAACTTCAAATTAAAATAACACAATTGTAAAATGAAATAACTATTCGTTGTGGCACCTTCACATTTTAGAGGATTTGACTTTCTTTTCTAAGCCCGCGTGGGAGAATTAGTGGGCTCCACGCATCCTGACAGTTGATGATTTCGCCAATCCTCCTATTACTCGATCACATACTGCATCAACTATTCTGGATGAATGGCTTGTGACATGGAGGAGACCTGCTCTATCAAAATATTTCATTTCAGGTGATTCCTCAACTTAGAAAATTTGTCCCACTCTGAGGTAGACAATCAAGGTATATTATTATATTTGGTGATTACCACCACCAACTGATATCTGATCAGATATCAAGAAGTAGGAAGATTTTGTATAATATTATTGATCTCAACCAGAATGGTAAAATACTCGCAGAGACCATTTAAAACTGTATATGAAGAGACCGCTTCCTGGCCTTGCATAGATAAACATCCCAAATCATGTTCTTTATTCTTTAGTTAATTGCAAAATTTTTCCCAGGATACCACCAAATTATCATTTCCCCATAATGAAGGAGTGCCAAACCTTCCAAGATAATTCTTGTCAGTCCTGAAATCATTTATCTCTTCAACAACCTTCTCGAATTCAACCCACATTATTTGCATAAAAATTTGTTTCTCCTTTAGCATGTACAGGGAGAAAATACATTGATCTTTGGGAGGTAGATCTAGTGCTTCCAAAGTGTCATCTTCTAATGTATTGAAGAGGTCAATGAGGGAGTCAATATCTTTCAGTCTTTCATCAAGGACCATGGATGAGCTTTTTGCTTCCATATTTTCACTTTTTATTATTCCCTTTTCACAATTTGAAAGGATCTCTGCATAAGCTCTTAATGTGGAGATCTTATGCCATATCTCCCTCCATATATCTCCCTTGGCTTGCACTAGTACTTGCCTCTTTGTTACAGTGACTCGAAGCACTTCCAACAAAGTATTAACTTCATTACGCTCATCATGCAAGGCAACTTGAATATGCTCGACCTCTTCATTCTTATGACCTACTAAGTTCTCTACTCTATGTTCAACTTTTGCCTTCCCTTCTTCAGCCAATTGTAGTTCTTGCTCCAATTGGATTATTTTAATGTGTAATAGCTTAGAATTTTCAGTTTCAGTTGCTTGGGTGGAATTAATAGCTTGGGTGGAATTAATAGCTTGATCGACTAAAGTTTTGTATTCTTCCAAAAGTTTTAGATGACCTTCCTTTTTGCGATATTCCACTTACAATAACTCTATTTGTTTGAGACTGCTCTATCATTCTTCTTCTTTAATTCATAATGCTACTTCCATTTCTTTGAGGCAAACTTCAATTTCTTCCTTCCTTTTGAAAGCCTGGATTAGGATGTGAGGATCATGATTAGGGATTTTAAGGATTGATTGAGGGGCTTTGATTTCCTTTTCTTTCTCCAATAATTTCTGTTGGGTGCGGGATCCCCCAAGGCAAGTTTTGGGGCTTAAAGCCCAAGTTTTGACAAAGTCCGATGTAAAGACTCTGTGATTTGTAGGTGTAGAGGCGAATTTGTAATTGAGTCATAGGGTTGTCCGCTGTTACTTTTGTAATGTAATTTTGGCTTGAGAGTTCTACCCACGGTTTACGGATCATGGGATTGTATAAATAGAGCGAGGCTCTAAGTTGTAAAGAGAAATCTTATCTAATATAAGAGAATGAAGAAGAAGCATTGAGTCTGAGTTGAAGTGTAAAGTCATGTCTTTGGGTCGTAGAGTAGGACAAGGCTCTATAGCTAAGTGTGCAAAGGTCTAGTAGTTTGCAGCTGAGTGCGCAGGGTGGGTCGAGTCTGTAACCATTGGAGAAATAATAAAGAGAAGTTTCTTATCATTGTGTACCTTTTTCTTGTTTTATGCATTGAAGTATATTAGGTATGAATTGCAAGTTTACTGTTCATTTGCTACGCGAACTCATATGAATGTGTTGAACCAGTGAATATAGGATAAGTATCTGTTTACGCGAAGTTAAACTAACAATTATAAGAAGATAAGTAAGAACCATGGTGTACTTGGGGAAATAGCATATCACTGCCTTAATAGCATGAAAGAATCTAAACCCTTGGTTAGGGCTGCGCGAAGACGATTATAAGAGACCACGAAAGTCTCGCAAGTCAAGGCAGTGCGCGAAGTGACCTGCACGAAGACATTCCTAGTTGGACTAGGTTGACCCCTCAGACATCTCAAGGGTGCAGAAACTTGGTTCCAGCATCCCCCCATACTACTTCGGGTGAGACCTTAGTCTACGCTCCATGAGCTATTGCCAAAAGGGCTAGTAGTACAAGGATTTGTTTGGTTAATTAACTCTGAACCTAGGTTAGGCCCCATCAAGTCAACAAATTGTTCCGTTGCTGGGACCAGAATCTGCATAGAGATGTTTGATGTCGCATCAGTGGAATCCAACTAAGAAGGAGATTGAAGGTTGGTTGGACAGGAAAATTCACGAATTCGTGGCGCAGGAGAATAGGAATCCACGATTATCAAAGGAAGAGTGGTTAGACTGCTACCTGTACATAGAGATACAACAACATTTCTTCGTGTCTTTCCCTACTGAGTTGTATGAGTGGATCGCGAAGCTAGCAGATAGCCAAGGAAGGTGGAAGCTTGATGGTCCTATTGTGTGGACCCTTGAATTGGTTTCTAGATTGGAAGCATCGAAGGATAAGATCATGCGTGCTGTTGATCACAAGCTCGATCAGATTATAGGAGGATTCATTACTGAGTTCATGGTAGATACTTCAGTCAGCTATAGCAAGGTAGAGCGACGATTTCTCAAAGGACCACAAGGTAAGTATGTAAAGTGTCTGAACACTTAGATTAAAATTCTACTGTGAAAAAAGTGGATTATGTAGTTACATTGATGTTCGAGGCTACGCGAAGTGGGAAAATTTACAGAAACGAAGGAAGTGAGGGACTAGAGACTAGCCCCTTCATTTCACCTCCGCGAGGGGACGAGGAAGAGCTCGTGAGGGTCTCTCCATGAAGTTCGATCCATTTGATAAGGCAGAGGATTCCACGCATACCACCTCCACCCACACCACTGCCAGTTTCACCACCATCACGTCCATATTCACCCGTACCACCTCCGCCACCACCGTGTTTTAACATGGCCATCACGATAAAATTTCCTGTGTTGAAAGGATTGGGAAATGAAGCTCCGGACTAGTTTTGGTTTGTTGTAAAGGCCATGTGGGAAGCACAAGGAGTTATAGATGATAATATCAAGAAAGCAACATTGGTTAGTGCTCTGCAGGATCACGTGCTAACCTAGTAGATTAAGCACTCAAGTGATAATCCAAATGCAGGAATCGTGGCTATCTAGGTTACACTAATTAAAGAATTCAACAGACCAAAGGCAGAGGTGTAATCGATCATTAGGTTCAAGGAGATCATGATGCTACTAGGCGAGACTTCATGGGAGCTGGATCAGAGGCTCAAGTGTACGATTCACGAAGCTAATATGACTTTGAAGGATGGACAACACCGCGAATGGTTTGTAGCATCACTAATGCCACATTTGAGGAACGCACTGTTGCAACAGAGTTTAATAACTCAGGGAAAACCTTTAGAAATCACAATGAGGCTACATGATACCCCAATACAGGATCCTAACTTGGGAGTTCAACAAATCCATGCATAGTTGAAAAACTTATGCCTTGAGATGCAGAGTCTGAAATAGGACAAGACAGTTCGACCAAAAGTGTGTGAAGAGGTGTGATGCGTGAAATGCAAGGGTCAGGGTCATGACAAATACCACTATCCATTGTTGGGAAGTTACCTCGCGGGAGGAGGACCGAAGCCATTAAGATCAGAAGTGCAAGCTGGACCGAGTGCAACTCCTGCTCTGTGGTGCATGATTTGTCAAATAGGAGGAAAACATGCTATGGAAAACAACCATTTATTGCAGAAGTACACGCAGAATTCACAACAATTGTTCTATAATTTCAGTAGATCGGTGGGACACGACGAGCGCACATGTAGAAGTTATGAGCTAATGATGGATAGAACTCCTACCTATAGGGTTCAGGTTGAAACATGGCCCCTAGACTAGGGTGCAGGGATGGCGTGAACCAGATTCCAGGGGTGTGGAGGAGGCAGAGGTGGAGGAGGACCTAAAAGAGGTCGCAGACAGCTAATATGCTACAATTGTGGAGGGCCAAGACATTATGCTTGCGATTGTACAAATCCAACGCATCCATCATGCTTATACTATACCTTGTTTGATCATGAGATAGAAGATTGTCCTACGCTGATAGCAAGGATACACGACAAGGGAGCTCTACCACCTCCCCCGACTCAGAACCTACAAATGATGGGGTTTGAGCTGTGCGAGGAAGAGCCAAATGTGAATGTTGTGCTCTGAAGTGGAATTACGATGGGAGATGATAAAGGCAAGCAACCCGAAGAAAGTACTTAGGTTTGCAAAGATCCTGCAAAGGAAGTGGAGTTTGATTTGGAGTGCACTCGAGAAAATTTTATGGAAACTAAGAAGAGCTTCGTTGATGCCTTCACTTCAAGAAGAAATGATAGACCAGAGCCGGAAATGGACCCATCAATGCTTATGATGTTCCTGGAAACATGTATGAAGTTACTGCGTGACAATAAGGCTGTAAAGGAATTACAGGAACTCATTAATAGATGCGCTGGGACCATGGTAGGAGAACCACGCGTAGTTTGGAAGATTGGAAAGAATAAGACAAGAATAGGAAGAGAAATGAGGTTAACCGCACAGATTGGAGAATATGAGATGGACCAAGTAATTTTGGATTTAGGGTCGGACGCGAATGTTCTGCCAAAGTAGACATGGGAGTGCATGGGGAGGCCTATGCTACAGTGGCCTCCTATATAGCTGCGCATGGAGAACCAACCGAAGATAATACACTTGGGGTGATTGTAGGGAATAACAGTGGATATTGAGGGAGTGAGTGTGCTAGTAGACTTTGAGGACATAGAGATTGTTGATGACAACAATCCCTACCCCACGCTCTTAGGAATTGATTGGGCCGCTAACATGAATGGGGTGATTAATTTGAAGAAGCGCAAGATGATTTTTGAGAAGAAGTATCTGTGCGTAGTTATACCCTTGGACCCTGCTGAGGGATCGTGCTACACAGAGCTAGTGTGCGACTATGAAAGTGACGATGATTTGGACTGCATCTACAAGATAATTGTGTGGGAGAAAGACTGGGTAAATCCTACCATGGATGAATGAATTTCATGGGAGCGTGAAAGCTCCTATACTTCAGATTCGGATGAGGAGATAGAGCAGTGGTAGAACTGGTTACACGAGGTAACCATGTTAAATTGTAACATGATGACAAGATCACTGCGATGCGTATCAATGGAAATGAGAGATTTTCCTACTTATGATGGATTAGGGAGGTAGATGCTTTCTTGGATAGATTTGAAAGGGAGGTGCCGGAGAAACAACGTTTCGAAGCCTTGAATTGGGTACTACATGCTACGCCTGCGAGGTGGTGGGTTACGCAGAAAGGAAACTTTGATGACCGGCACACATGTAGGAGGATTATGCGCACATGGTTTGGGAAACCTATAGGGTGGTCGACAGATAGATACAATGGTCAGGATAGTATATGCGCACATCTATCCAGGTGGGTAGATGCATATGATAAAAAACCTGTACAGATTCACATGAACTTCACAATGGGAAATACGATCAATAAGCATGTGTTGGGGGGAAAATGCATGAACGAATCCTCAAATTAGAACGATAGAATGTGGAAAGAACGAGTGTGTAGAAGGTTATCCATGTGGAAGCCTTTAATAAGGTGTGCGAAGCACTGAACAAGGTACGTAATGTGCAACGAAGTGATTGGGACCTGTGTGTACCAAAAGTCCTATGGGCTTATAGTCTGTGCATCGCAGCACCTGCAAATATGACGGATTGGAGAGCCTTGAAAGAAGCGATCATGTAGTTGGAAGAAGAAGAATGCTTAGGACCTGATGAAGAGATCTAGTAGGGTGATCTTAGGCTCCAAGAACTCATGAAGGAAAAAGTTCGCTTGAGGGAGGAAAGTGCCATGGTGGAAGAAGAAGTCAAGAAGCTGGAGGAAGGAATAAAAAGGGATTTTCTTAATAAAAGGATTGTGGTAATACAACAGGATGTGCATGATTACAATGAAAAATTTGGAGACTGCCACCGAGAGTTGATCAGTTTGATGCCTTGGATTGAACCGAGTATTACTAAGGGGATCACAAATGGTGGTGCAATGCAGTTGGTGAAGTGCGCAATCCAGGTATTGAAGTTAAAAGGTGAAATTTTCCTAGGAAATATAAACAATAGTCGGTCAAAACCATATAAAAGTGGTGCGGCCACCTAACTAGCCATGGGAAGCACAGTCTTAGCATCCAGGTAGTTGAAAGGAGGCACGGGACTATAAACTACTTTGCCCGAGAGTTGCGCAATGACATGGCTACACACAGGAGCGAAGTGTCACGAGGTCCGTGACAACGTAAGGGTAGCTGCACTGCCGTGCGGGTTGGCTGGAAAGTGACCATTATAGTCACTATTCACGATGTGATGCTTGGTTTGAGACCAAATGGAGTGGGAGACAAGCATTTAAGGTGAGATTTATGGGCAAGATTTGGGAAAATCTGCTACCAAGGGAGCATTAATGGACCAAATTTGGGGGGAACGGTCGAACATGAATTCAAAAGGCGCTATAAATTACAAAGGTTTGTCCAACAAACAACACTTGGTCATTTGAGGATTGAGTTATCGTGCACCCATAGTATTCTGAACTGAGACCTGTTTAACCTGTTGAGAGCATTGTTTGAGCACTTGGTTGAGTAGTTGAGATATTTCTGGACAAGAAAAATGGCAGTGTCTGAAGAAGCCAGGGAAATCAGAGAAATGACCATCGAAGAGGCCACACAGGCTATGAAAATAGAAGATTCCCCTAAGAGCGCCAGGATAGTTGCGAAAATGCATAAATCACCATGCACGCCGAGACCCAAGAAAGATAAGCATCCCATGATTCTAGTGCGCGTGTCCCCTCGAAACCCGCTTTGAACTAAATTGACCATGGAAGAAAAGGGGAAAGCAGTTAATTTTGAAACCGATGAGGAGGAGGAAGACCTTGAGGACATCTTGATAGAAGAGGACGAGGATGAAGACATGGAGGAAGAAACTGAGGGCGACCCTCTAACTAGGTTGCTCGTGTATGTTCCTCCGCAGAAGGGGAAGGAAAGGTGCCCAAGGATATCAATGACAATAAAATCTCTCTATAGACTCTGCTACTACCCGATGATATTGTTTTCAAAGGAGCGCACCTCGTATGGGTGCCGAGTTTGAATTTTGAAGATTGAGATCTCGCCAACCACGAGAAATCCCCTCACTTTGAAACCATGTAGCTCATGAAGCTAAAGAAAAACACCACAGCGGGAATCATAGAGTTGGAGCCACGGAAGTGGTTGTGTGGACTCGAAAAAGAAGGGTTGTTGAACCTGCTCTGGGTGTTGCATTACAATCATGCCCCAATGACTATCTTCGTCATCAAGCAGATGCTCTACTTGGTGCATGATGGGTGTTTGTGGCTAAAGGAGCCCATCCCCATCAGGGACGACTTGATCCATAGAATTACGCTACTCGCTTGTAAAGGGAAAGACCTAGAAAACATTTCAGAGTTGAAAAGTAGTGATTTGGCCATGGAAGAGGCCGTGAAAAAGAAATATAAGTTGGAGAAGAAAAATAAGGGCTATGCGATCTCTAGTATCAACAACAAGGCAGTCAGAGTTACGACTTAGATACTGGTGGGTAGGGTTATGCAGAAGTGCCACGTGGATGAAGTTCCCATGCCGGTGGTTGCACTTGCTTAAGCAGTGCACATAGGGGGTCCAGTTTAACTGGTTCGAATAATTATGCAAGGAGTTCTTGGAGAATTTCCGCGAGGCACAAGAACAGGAGAAAATCTTCCACTATGCATGGCTTCTGCTATCCATAGTGTTGGTGGGTGGGGAATTTCCTGAGGACTACCAATTCACCACATTTATGAGGGATCTCCCAGAGGCTGCGAAGTATGCTTCACTGTGGGCCACTAAATACGTGCACAGTATCTGAGACAGTAAAATATTATGGCTGTTCATGGAGATGAACATTAGAATGGGGATTAACTGCAAGCTGTCGTTATTGCCCACTATCTATAACAACCTACAAATATTTGTGGAATTTAAGGCAGACTTCCATCACATCTACATTAAGGTGCACAAGGACCCCATGAAAAAGTGGAATGAACTACCATACTTGGCCACGAAAGTTGTTATCTTCGACGTACTTGAGGTGTGGCCGCCAGAGTGGTGCGCTCCAGTGAACTCCGTGGTGGAAGTAGGTAAGTATGCTACATAGAAAAAGAAGGAGGAGGAAAAAATGTGGGTAGCACAGTTGGCAGAGAAGAGAAGAAAAGAGGCAGCAACAATAAAGGCGCAAGAGGTGTGGGATGCTGCAAAGACAGTAGCAGAACAACAGAAGGCCATAGCAGAAGCACAGAAGGTAGTAGAGAAGGAGTGTGAAGGTCAGAAGCACCTTTGCCTGAGCAGGAACAAGAGATGGAGATAGAGATAGAGGAGGGTGGCGTGGACCTACAAACAATGTCGACACAGTTAAAGCACTAGTCCCTGAGAGAGCAAGTGGGGCCGCGAAAGAAGTCGAAAGTGTATAATACTTATTTCGACCCGATCAACCTCACTAAGGGATATCTGCATGATATAGGGGAGACGGTGCACGACGTCACCACAGAGGTGCTCCAACAGTTGGCGGAGGAGAGTCAGATTGCATTGGGGGCCCTCCGGGCATAGATTCAGGAGTTGCAAGTGTGCACTCCTCAGGCTGGTACTCTCTCAACCAGCCTCGTAGTAGGAATGACCATGACTGAGGAAATGTTGTATCCTTGCATGACCAACACAATAGTGCTGCCAGAGGGGGAACTGGTTATAGAGAATGAGGCTGATAGGCCTATGGTCAATGCATTGAAAGGAGTAGGAATCAACATGGCTGTGCTCCCTCAAAATACTCTCTATGTTCTGCAGGAAAAAGTTATTGTAGAACTGCGGGCTAGGGAGGGCCACGCGCTACAGGTGTTGAGTGAACAAAGAATCAACATGGAACAACTGAGCCTGCAACGCGATGAGGTAGTGGCGCAAAACTAGCAGATTGTGTAGGTGGTTGAGGAGGTCTGCCAGATGGTCCCTAAGTTGGCCATCCATGTAGAGGCACCAACAAACGCGCACATCCACAGGTTAGCATCAGGGTTGCACGAGGCACGAGAAGAGATGGCGAAGGTTCATTTGGAACTGAACCTTCAGATAGTAGAGCTATGATTGAAGGCACAACCTTCAACTCCTCTACATGTGAGGGAACAACACACCAACGCCATCACAACATGAATAGAAGAGATGAAAAGTATAGTGAAAGACTGCACCGAAGTGATGTTAGAATAGTTCGAGGTCCTCACTGCTCTATAGGAGGACCTGAACATATAGTGCTTGGAAACAAAGGCACATGAGCTACAACAATAGTATGACAGTGTTAAAGGGACCGCGTAGATGGTGTCCCTTACACAAAGGCTCATGCCAATGTAACAGGAGAAAGCACTTAAGGATCAAGTAGACGCGGCAAGACACAAAGAAGCATTCTAAAGGTGCGTGTCCAACCATGGATTGAAGAGGCCTTTTTCATCACAACAATGATTGAAGGCAAGCTCACGCAAATGCAGGGGACGGAGGAGCAGATACTGGGAAGCAGTTCAGATACCATGGTCTCTGAACAACGCGTCCAAGAGATACAACAGGCATCCGCTCAGTGTGTTGTTGACCTCACAACAGTTCGCACAAAGTTGGGAGGTCTCCACGTGAAGATCTCTGCACTGACATAGTGACTTGAGGGCAAGTTATGATGTTTGCGTTGGGGGCCTGTTGGGCGCGGGATCTCCCAAGGCAATTTTTGAGGCTTAAAGCCCAAGTTTTGACTATGTCCGATGTAAATACTCATCGATTTGTGGGCGCAGAGCGCGAAGTTGTAATTGAGTCATAGGGTTGTCCACCCTTACCTTTGTAATGTAATGTCAGCTTGAGAGTTCTACCCATGGTCTGCATACCATGGGATTATATAAAGAGAGTGAGGCTCTAAGTTGTAAAGAGACATCTAATCTAATCTAAGAGAATGAAGAAGAAGCATTGAGTCTGAGTGGAAGTGTAAAGTCATGTATTTGGGTTGTAGAGTAGGAGAAGGCTCTACAGCTGAGTGCAGAGAGGCCTAGTACTCCACAGTTGAGTGCGCAAGGTGAGTCAAGTCTGTAACTGTTGGAGAAATAATAAAGAGAAGCTTCTTATCATTCTGTGTATCTTTTTCCTGTTTTAGGCATTGAAGTATATTAGGTATGAATTGTAAGTTTATTGTTCATTTATTGTGTGAACTCATATGAATGTGTTGAACCAGTGAATATAAGATAAGTATATGTTTACGCGAAGTTAAACTAACAATTATAAGAAGATAAGTAAGAATCGTGGTGTACATGGGGAAATAACACATATCGTTGCCTTAGCAGCACGAAAGCATCTCAGCCCTTGGTTAGGGCTATGTGAAGGTGATTATAACAGATCATGAAAGTCTCGCAGGTTAGGGAAGTGCGCGAAGTGACCTACATGAAGACATTCCTAGTTGGACTAAGTTGACCCCTCAGACATCTCAAGGGTGTTAAAACTTTGTTCTAGTATCCCCCCATAGTTCTTCGGGTGAGACCTCAATCCGCGCTTCGCGGACTATTTCCGAAAGGGCCAGTATTACAGGGATTTGTTTGGCTAATTAACTTCGAACCTGTGTTAGGCCCCATCAAGCCAACAATTTCTTAATATGCCCAATATATTTGGGTTGGCCAGATTTTTAAACGACTATATCCTCTAACTCCTTTATCTGGTTATTCTTAGTCTTAAAAAGCCATGAGTGATACCTGCAATTTCTCAGACAGTTTCTCAAGCATTGCATGGATCTTTTTATTCCCAGTAATGGAGTCAAGTAATCTTCGGACCACAATCTCGCCTGACTGTTGGTGAAGGTTGAGGACATCCATATGCAAAAATCTTCCCAATTTAATGGACGATTAAGAGGACCTAGAGCCTACCATCTATTGATTCTCCCCAATATTTGGCTGGTGAATGTAAGGTTTAAAACATTTTTCTTGAAGTCAGTAGCAGAGATAAATTGGGGTCCAATTGTGGGGATCAAATCCTCAAGTGCTAGGGTGTCTACTGACTAGGATTTCTCCAAGAATACAACCAAATCTGCACCGGTCACCATTATTTGCTTCTGCTCAGTAAGAGTACGTTTAATGTCAAGGGCTTGCATCTCCAAATCCTTGGGTTTTATATCTTCCAAGGCCAGTCGTATTTCTTTATTCAACTATTCATCTTCCCGTTTGAACATGTTAGCATCCACATCATTTTCCTTTGGCTTTACCTATCGTGACACTTTGGGTGGAGCTAAGGCTTCTGATTTTCTTTTGGATGCAAAATTAGTGGGAAAAGAAACCACAGGATTTGCATCCCCTTCATGTATATGGATTTCAGAATGACTCAAGCTAATTTGGGTGGTTATCTCTGTCATTCCTATAGATTTTGTTGAATGTATGGTATCATCAATAAGAGTTGCAATGTTTTCCAACTTTTCCACTTCTAGTCTTTTCTCATGAACATAGGTTGATAAGATATCTTGCTTCTTTAAACTTGAGATGATTCCCATAGAATTATAATTCCAAAGTCGTCTTGCAGAAATCCAAAAGATAACATTTCCTTTTCCAAATCATCTATTGCATTTTTATTTTTAGCCATCAAAGGGGAATAACATATGGATAACTAAATAATGATCCTTTTTTCTTGGAAACAATGTGTGATTCATTTGCTATCATCTTATGTCTAAGGAATTCATAAGCAAACAATAATGGTGACACAAAGGTAATTGAAAAGGTTTCTTATCGAATCCGTATAATAAAATTACAATACAATCACGGAACAAAAATCAACTCTTAATACTCTATTCCTCAGTCAATCTTAACGTTCTGACCTGTTCTTCTGAAAGCCTGTTGATCTTTGCCTTTGTTAATTTAACCTTTAGAGAATGTGAAAAATAGTCGGTGTATTATGAGTACACATAGGGAGCATGCTGGGGATAAATCACATCATACCAACATAAAATTTCTCTCTCATCGTTATCGACATCCGTAGTACTCAGGAGAAGATTAGAATATAAAAAATAAGAAGGGTAATTAAAAAGGACCAAATGGATTAGATATGAACAATGACATCAAGAACTAAAAGAAATAGCAGTAGATAGATCGATTGTGAGGGCTAGGGTCAAGTATTTGGGAAAATTAATGGTTTGACAATCAAGCTAGAGAGTAATGAGTCATATAGCTAAGAAGACTAAATCATCCATTTTAGTATTTTCAGTCAAACCAAATATGACATAGATGAGAGAGGTTAGAGTCTAGAATAAAGGTTTTAAGGACTATGTAGGTATAAGAAACAACAAACTCAATGCGAGATTTGGGTTTTCGAATAGGGTACTCAAAAATTCAAGCTTATCATTCTCTACTTAGGTGATGAACTTGTGGTCTAGCCCTTTATCGATTATGTTGATTCCCTGGGTAGGAATAACTAACATTTTAGCAATTATATCTTCGTCCATCTTAAGAAAAATCCTATGGATGGACTTAAAAAATAATGCTTGTTGTTCGAGCTCATACCACTCTGCCAACATCAAAATTGAGTCAGGGTCAATATGGACAGGAGGGAAAGCTTCATGCAGAACCCCAAATTTTAATAGTCACATATTGTCGTCGGACACAAAAATAGAGAGGGTAAGTGTCCTCTTGAGGGTAAGGACGTCTATGAGACACACTTTCATGTCTTAAAACCCAGTCAACTCATTAACCAGAGCTTCTTTCCCTGATGACTTAGACATCATAACCTCGTGTGATTAAATTATCGAGCTGACAAGAAGAAGGTGAGCTAGGATGACTTACCGAATGAGGAAAGAAAGTCCTTCAACATGAGACCTGCTCTGCACTTGCTCCTAGCCATGGACAAGCTTCCCTAAAAGACATGCAGAAATAAGGTCGAACGAGGGAATGGAAAAAGGTTGGAGGAATAATGCTTAAATTGGAAATTACAAGGATAATTAAATGCCACAAACAGGTGTCAATCGACCATTGAGAAGCTCACCAACCGAGGATAGGGGGACCCACTCATTGCATCAAGGTGAGTTTTCGGTGGGACCATCGTAGATCTATGAAAGAACAACGTCTAGGATGACATCAGGTTGGAAGGAAGGGTGCGATCTAATTTAGTGCCCATCTTATTGATTTGACACCAGTGATTGAGATCTATTACGTGGGAAGCTTGCATATAATCCTCGCGCTAGTCTAGGGGCAATGATGAGCCTTAGCCAACAGATCATGCATCGAAGGATTAACTCACAGCAAGTCGATCGGGGGTTCAAAAAACCCTAAAAGGCGCAACACAAATAAGTGTGATGAATGTGTTTATGCTGTCGATCATCCTGTCGGGAGCGATATTCCACTCATATATATGCACTCCATAACACCCACCTGATTTATTTTTAGTTCAAGGATATATAGCTAGTAATTTTTAATTATAACTTAAAATCTTGGAAGGGTGAGGGATTTTTAAGAACCTAACATGGGCTCCTTCTAGGGATGGTTCTCCCTTCAAGAGAACCAAGAACGAATATCAGGTGCATTATAGTTCGGCCATGGAGTCGGGATTAACTCGCGGCGGGAATTCTCCGATGAGACAGATATGTGTAGATATGGCATGAGGGATATTTCCATGATGTGATGGGTTACTATGAAGAATTAATGAGGAGACGACGTGAACTAATTAAAGGAATATAATGAAACCATTGCACTAAGCGTGATTATCACCCAACTATTTGCGATAGAAGAAGTTGATTGTGATGCCATGTGTTGGGAGAAGTAGCAGAGGTGGGTGAGAGACGCTCCATGACAAGATGGATAGGGTGGTGTGTTCACTGGTAGTGATGGAAGAGTGAATGGCTCATATGGAAGACAATTCGGAACTCTTGCTCGGGACTTATTACGGAATTCAGGGAATGCGAGCATGGGAAGATATCATAAGTACTCACCTTGCGAGCTCCACCAATTATGAAAAAGACATAATGTAGGTCTTGGATAGCTAAATTAACTTTTGGGAAGCAACACAATTTTTAGTGGAATGTCTTTAAAATGTAATTTTGAATAAACAATACATATTATGGAGTCCTATGACTTAGTCGATAGTACTTTTAATGGATGTCACATTGGAAACTTTTATCTTATTATGTATATGAAGTTAAGGATAATATGGTAGACTCATGAGTAATTTCTGGCAATAATTTTACTTTATTATGACATGAAGAATTCATATATTTATTTTCCTTAAGTAAGAATGTGTAAATTTGGTTAGAGAGGGAAAATAATTCTTCCTCTATGGTTTATTGCAGATTATTACAGATTTTTTTTAACTCTATTCAATTATGTTTGCTTTTCTTCATATATGTGATGTAAATGGAAACTTTGCATGTGGTTATCACAAAATAGTTCATAAGCTAGCTTTATATGGGTTTAGCGATAAACAACAAGACTTTTAGTAGCGGGGGTGAAGTGGAGGGATGTTAGTGTTGTCTGAAGTCTTAATAAAGGTCTACATAACTGGATTGCCTGCGAGGGGACTAGCATGTCGTAATAAACATATGTCTGGGCTGAAAACATTGAAACACAAGATTTTAGAACACCCCTCCACGGTAGTGACCATCTAACTTCGCTTTGCTTCCAGTGAGCGTCCAGAGCCCCGACGAAGTCATTCGCTACCCCATAGACAAGATTTGCCTTTCCTTCTTATTTATAAAGATCATTGGGTTTGTCATGTATTCAATATGTTTGTTTCAATTATTTTACTTTGGCAACATGGTGGAAAGAAGAACTAGAAGGTTCCAATGCCACTAATGTTGCTCCACTGCTAGCAAGTGTACATAGTCCTAATGGAGTCATTAGCATACCCCGCAAATACACAACATGAGGTGATGGGTAGGTTACACACTAAAATCTTAGTACCACTAACCTTGCTCCATTTCTAGTGAGCATCCATAGCCCCAACAGAGGTTGTTAGCATACCCCATATGAAGAAGGAAGGTTAATGATTAGTGAGAAATAGGCTAGTGATGGCACTTTCCCGTGGAGAAGGAAAAAATATGTTTTACAGCTCTGAGGTCAAACATGATTGCAACAAAGAAGATACCTCACAAGACTTTTAAAGAATACGTAGATGTATGATGGCCTTCATAGATATGGGATAATAGAATTAGATGCAATTAGACTTTGTCTTGTATGTAACTCACGTGACCCTAAATCTGTTATACTTAAGAGCTACATGTGGTTTACCATAAGCAAAGGTATTATAAAAATTTATGCTCTTGTTTTATATTTATATATATTTTTACTATAGATTCAAAATTCTTATGTGATATACTAAGACAAAATAGATGAATCTACTCTACTAATTAGCGGAAAAAAAATTGATCAATGAAAACACTAAGCAAAAAGGGAAGAATTTCAATCGCACAAAACACAATAATTTTTTTGGGGAAAGCAACTACTCAAAACCCCAACTATGTATATTACAATAACAAGAATATCTAAGAAGAAAAGACAATGCTTTTCTCAACTCGAAAAGTCTTTGCACAAGTACAATCTATCTCACTTCTTCACAAACCAGATCAAGTTGATACTTATTCAATTCTTTTTACCTTCCAAACCCCTACTTCCTTGCACAAATACCTCACCACAACTGTACAATCCATCCATAAGCCTTCTACTGATTTCATCCACCATCTGTACAATTTGGAAAATTATACAACTGATAGTACGCTATCCCAGAAATCTAAGCTCAACAAGGTATTTCTCAGAACTGACATGCATGAGTTATATGTGAGTGAATTATCAGTTAACTGGTTGAGCATTGAAGATGCTCCCCACTGTTAGATGTCCTACTAGTTCCTCCAACAGTTGGAACTAGTTTAATTGGCTTTAACTCAGTTAGTCTGAATCAATTAATTACAACTCAAAAGAACTCAACCTTGACCCCTAAAATTTAGGAATCACTCTACATGACACTATATCGAATTTAAACTTGAGTTTACTAAGCCAACTAAGTCAACTTAACTTAGTTAATTTTTACAAGTTTCTATGAGAATAGAATTTCGATTTAATTCCCAATTTAATTCACGGACAAATTAAATTAGGATTTTCTTGTTGCTATTTTTAACACTCCATCTCAACAAGAAAGGGATTATCTACTACCCTGATCCTGCCTCTTTGAAACTCAAATTTTCATCTTGACATTGCCTTTGTCAAAATATCTGCATCTTGCTCCTCTGTAGGAATGCACTCTAGCAACATAATTCTCCTTTGCACACAATCTTGAAGAAGGTGATACTAGATGCCAATATGCTTGGAACGATCATGGAAAATTGGATTCTCAAAGAGTTTGATATGAATCTGATTGTCACAATAAATCACTATTGGATCCATCTGCTGACCAAAAAAGCCAACAATAATCTTCCTCATCCCAATAGCCTCATAAGATGCTTGACTAGCAGCCATGTACTCTGCTTTTGCTAAACTAAGTGCAATTAACCTCTGTTTCCTGATGTACCAAGAAACTGCTAATCCAATACTCAAGATTCCCTCTGATGTTCTCCATCTGTTGGATAGAATCCTTGCCCAATCTACATCTTTGAATCTTTGAAGCTTCACTCCCTCTGTCCACCTGTACCAAAGACCAAACTGAGTGGTACCACTAAGGTATCTCAAAACATGTTTGGCTGCCTTCCAATACAATTTGGTAGGCTTAACAATAAATTTACTAATCTAGTTAACTACATAACACATGTGTGTTCATGTGTTCACCAAATACATAAGTGAACTGACAAGTTATCTATAAATAGTAGCCTCCACTACTTCACCTGAAGTAGCATCCTCCTTCCTCTAGTTACCAGCAAGAGGAGTCTCCATGGGTTTGCTTCTCTCCATTTGGAACATCTTTAGTATCTCCTTGGCATACTTTCCCTAAGAGACAAATAATTCCTCATCTCCTTGCCATACTTCCATACTAAGAAAGTAATGCATGGGCCCCAAGTCCTTCATTTTGAACTCTCTTGCATGATCCTCTTTACAAAACTTGATCAACTTCTCATCAACTTTCAAAATAAAATCATCGACATATAAAACAATAATCAACAATTTACCTTCAACCAAAATATGGTAAATATTTGCATCTGCTTCACTTTTGGTGAAGCCCAATCCAGCGAAATAGTTGTTAATCATAGCATACTAAGCACGGGGTGCTTGTTTCAGTCCATACAATGCTCACTTGAGTCTTCACACATGCGAATCTTTGTTGAACGTCTCAAATCATTTCAGATGCTCAATATACATCTCTTCTTCATTCGTTTCATTGAGGAATGTTGTCTTTACATCCATCTAATGCATCTTCCATCCCATTTGCGTTGACAGTGCTAGAATCGATCTGATCGATGAGTACCTTGCTACAGGAGAAAAATTTTCATTGTAATCAATTCCCTCCACCTAAGAAAACACTTTAGCGACAAATATTTCCTTTTATTTCTCCACACTCCTATTTGTTGCTTGCTTTGCCTTGTAAATCAATTTGGAACTCACCACTGACTTCTCTGTTAGTATTGGGACCACTTCCCAAACATTGTTTTTGATAATGGAGTCATATTACTCAACCATGGCATTAACCCACATTGGTTTTTGCATTGCTTTATCGAATGAGGATGGCTCAATCTCTACACTCCCACTCACTAGAGCCATGTAGCCAATGTACCACTTTGGTGACCTCCTATGCTTGTGCTATGATGTGGGGTCTCTCACATTCTCTCTAGCATCATGCAATAACTTGTCGACCTCTATGACGCATTTTCTCCCATCTTTGGAAGTCTGTACATGAGTGGGTGTTTCCACTCCATGCTCCTCTGCATGTGGTTGCTCCACATCATCCTGAGTTTCCTCCTTTGGAGCTAAAATCTACTCAACTACATGTAGCTGAAGATCCCTCTCAAGGGAACATCTCATGGCCTTCTCTTCATCAAAATTCACATCTCTACAAACCATTTTCATTCTATTTGTTTGTAGGTACACCTAATAGTTGTGAGGTGTATTAGTGCACCCCACAAATATGCCCAACTCAGTTGTTGGCTCTAGCTTTTTTCATGCATCTTTGATAACATGGTAGTAGAATGATGAACCAAAGGTCCTAAAGTGTGCCACATTTGGTTTCTTCCCTGAAGAAGCCTCTTCTAGTGTATGCATCCCGATAATTTGACGAGGGCCTCTATTATGAAAATAGACAACTATGTCGCATGCTTTAGCCCACAATTGTAATGGTAGGCCCTAATCATGCAACATCACCCATGCCACTCCCACAATACTTCTATTTTTCCTTTCATCCACCCCATTATGTTGTGGGTTATGAGGTGCTATCAAATCTCGTTTAATGTCTTCTGTTGCACATAAGTTCTTGAATTCATTCGACACATACTCTCCACCATTATCACTTTTGAGAGCTTTAAATTTCCTGCCAATATATTTCTCGGCAAGTCCTTTAAATTCACAAATCTTAGCGAATGTCTAACCTTTCTTCTACATGAACAAAATAAAATACTTTTGAGAAAAATCATCAACAAATATCACATATACCTGTGCTTGGCCATGAATGCTGTCGAGAACGATCCACACACATTTGAGTGAAATTGATGAAGGATCACTTGTTCTTGACTCTCTTATTAATGAAAGGAAGATTTGGTGTACTTCCCTAATGTACACCCTTTTCATGTGTCTCTCTTCTCTAGTGTACCCTTGGAAAATACTATAGAAATTTTATACATGATCTTCAAAGCCCGGTGGTGCAAGTGACCAAATATTTTATGCCACAACTCACTAATGTCTCAGCTCTACACCTTCACTGCATTAATGCTCAAAGCAACACAATCTTCTACCTTCAATTTGTACAGGTTCTTCACTGGAACTCCTATCCACTTCACCTATCCTGTGGCTATGTGACAAAGGAAATCCTTTCCCTTACTAAAAATCACTTCATAGCCTTTATCCTCCAACACAGCAACAAAAACTATGTTCTTCTTCAACCCTGGAACATACATGACATCTCTCAAAGTGAGCAAAGAACTATACTCCCTCCAAAAGGTAACAGTACCAATGTCGATTGTGCTATAAATCCCATCATCACCCATGTTAATATGCATTTGGAGATCCTTATCCTCCAAATTACTGGAGAGCTCTTTATTACCGGTCATATGGAATGAAGCTCCACTGTCCAGGTACCACACACTACCCATCATTGATGACACCATGCAAGCAATGAGGGTAAAATCTATTTCAAATTGTGAAGCAAGAGCTTCACCTGCCACTCCCATTGAGGGCTTCTTACCGACCTTCTTGTGCGGACACTTTGTGGAAAAGTGTCCTAGCTCATGACAGTGAAAACAATTGATTTTTGACATGTCCTTCTTCTTGTCGCCCTGACGAGAATATGATTCGGAATGGGATGAATTCCCCTTCACTTTCTTTTCCTTACCATATAAGGCACAATTCTCCTCATCATCATGCTTTGATGAGGATCCATCTCTGGTGTTTCATCAAATCTCTTCCTGTACCAAGTCAGACCACAATCGATCCCACTCTGGTAGCTTCTCCCTCCCATTAATTGAGTCCTAGTTGCTGTACCATCTCTTAGGAAGTCCTAAAAGTCCTAGGCTCACCAGATCGTCTTCTACAATAGTAACCCTAAAACTTCCAAGATCATCCTGACATTGGGGTGAGCTTGGTCAAGTACTTTGGAATTGAGTCACCCTTCACCATATTGATCTTTCAAAGCTTGTCTTTCAGTACTATCTTCCTGTGATCACTGCTATTTTGAAACAGGTCCGTCAATGCCTTCCACATTACAAATGGAGTTTCCTTAATGTGGAGATTCGAGACAATATGATCTCGAACTCCTTCTAGGATTATCTGTTAGGTCCCTATACTACTAGTGTAGCCCCTTATTTTTATTAGTACAACCCCCTTATTATATTGTTGTGCCCATGTAGTCCCCATATTGTTATTATTGTGCCCCATAGAAGCCCACTATTGTTATTATTGTGCCCTTACATTATTATTGTTATG
>APFE030404050.1:229948-261445 GCA_000404065.3 Pinus taeda
AACTCCCCAACCCTTGGGCGTTCTATCTCTTCATGGCACATTCTATATATTGTATGCAAACCATTTGCAAAGGGTTGGTTGGCTTGTAGCTTCTGGGATACTGTGGGAAAGAAACTCTGTTTCTGCAGTGTATATTTTTACAGAGGATTAATAAAATGCAGTGGCTCTGTTTCATGAGATTCATGTGGTTGTGAGTGTAGCAAATGTGTCTCTTATGTTTCATATGTATCTTGTTATGTTTCATAGCTCGTTTCATATTCATTTCCAGTGAAATTTTCTAAGTTAGCTAAGGTAGAATTCAATTTTATTGCTCTGCCTGTGGGAAAATTTCATGTTCAGTGTTCATTCTTCTGTTGAAAAGGATTCATGTTGCCCATGCCCTTTTCACCCTCCTAAAGCAATCTCTCCATTCCACGTTGCTTTCAAACTAAATTGCTGGACTCTTCCCCTATCTTGCCTCACGAAGTAATCTATGCCTTTGTATTAAATTCTCTGTTTCATTGAGGTCCATTGGTCCCATACCATCCCATAAACATAGTCATTCATAAAAATCACTTCTTGTATCCATATTCACTTACTAGCCTAAGACAAATATTCCGTTGTAAGTCATCTCAGGCCTTTTTGTTTATCTATTCACTGAGTGTGACTCAGAGAGATCCCTCTCCTATTCTGGTAGGGCTAGCTACCAGACTGAGCTTGGTTTGTGGTTACCCTGAATTTTTCCTTCTTTCAGCCTAAGGCGGATTTAGGTTCTAACACCAGCTGCTGGGATGAATCTGTAACTTGTACGGGTGCATTTTCATCTGTGAGTGCATGTTGCGCCCTTTGATGTACCTATTCCTACTGCAACTCATTCTCCCATCTATGCAACTCTTGTTCTTCCTTGAGTTTCTACTTTAGTACATGCAACTCTTTCTTTGTTCTGTTCCCTACCTTCACGCGATCTTCATGTTGCGTCATCACCTCATAGTCTAAGTCTCCAAAGTTGATCTCATCACAAGTGGATATGCTTGAGCTTGCAATTTTGTTCTGCCTTTGTGTTATCAACAACCTTCCTCTTACATTCCTTGCATTTAGTGTGCTTCCTTTAGTTGTCATTGATGGTGCTGCTTGTTGTGATGTTGTTGCCATCATATCTTGATGTCCTTGTCTACGAATGACTTGATGTCTTTATGGGTAGGCAAGTTCATAGACACTTGATCGACTGCATCCCCAAGTGTGCTTTGAATGGTGTCTTTGACTCTGATCTCCTGGAAACTATTGTAATTGTGCTGCTAAGAGGCATATGAACACCTATGATACCTAGAGACATGGAAACACTAATGGAAAGCAATATGTTAGCATAAAACCAAATGAACTTGAGAACTTACTTGCAACATACCTGTGTTACTGATCATGAAGGTTGCGCAATTTCCGTCGGGAGGTCAGGAGACTGACTACCAAAACTATGCAAAGTACATTCCAGGCTATCAGGAGGATGACTGACTGCTGGAACCGCGTAACGCATAGTCCATCTTGGCCTACTGAGGAGTGAAACTGCACAATGTACAATTTCAGTAAACAATGACATGTAATCAGCAAATTGCATTGTGCAGTTTCTGGGGCCAACAGGACATTGTCTCCAACAATTTCAGAATGCAAGCCTAGAGGTCAATGCCTCATTAGATTTGTGCAATTTTTGGAGGGAAGGAAGATCCTTTGTTTCCAAAAATGCGTAGTGCTAGCCGAGTAAGGAACGGTCTGGGCTAAGGCAGCCTAGTCTGGCCGACGGGTGACTGAAAATATGAGAAGTGTGAATGCATGATGGGATGAGTGCAAACAAGAGTGAATGACCATTCATGCAAACAACAAGTGTAGCATTCAGGAAATGGGAAATCATGCAAGTCCGTGAAGTGAGTCGCCGCAATGGCAACTATCCATGCGAAAATAGTTCCATGCATGCAACAGTAGTGAGATACAAACGAAAACTGAAACGGTGCTAGTAAAAGCTAGTATGCATGTAAGTGACATCAAGTGCTCACTAGAATTGAGCAAACATCACTCACATAAAGAGAAATACAAAAAGTGACAGAAACGCAACACAATTCATGAACAATGAGCTTACCCCAAGACAACTGAGTTGAATGTGCCAATGACTCCTAGATGCTATGTGGGATGCCAAAGCTACAAGGTTGATGTGAGAAATGAGCTCTACAGCATCCAATTGATGAGTTTTGATAAGATCGAGGTTGTGACGCGCATGCCACAAATCTAGGAAAAGTGACACTGGGTGGGAGGTTTCTCAGATGATCCTTGCATGTAACCTCCAGCTGGAAAAAATAGTTCCCTGAATCAAGAGATGCATTTTAATGTTGGCTTGGGAGGAGTAGCCCATGCATGAAAATCAGTTTTGCTCTATCCCGGAGGGAACCGGTCAACTCAACTGCGCATGCAAGAGATTGCTTAGCTATTGGGAGAAAATGCACATTTCCTGAAGCTAGTTGGGCTAGCTGCCCAAGAGATTTGAGAAATTTCTGGGTAGAGTAGCTGATTGCTGCCTAGGATTGCGCGATTTCTAGGCTGAGCAGCCCTACTAGGAGGAATTGCGCAATTTTCTAGATGAAGATTGACTAGCATAATCGTGCAATTCTAGAGCCCAACAGGCTGCCAGACTAGATTGTGAAATTTCTAGAGGGAAGGATGATTTCCCTCTAAAATTGAGCAATTTCTTGAGGGAGCTAGTCAACCTGCAGCTGGAACAAGTTCAGAAAAACAATCGGTGAGGGGAATGCATCAAGCTTTGATAGACATGTTGTCTTTCTACAATAAAATCATTGAAGCTTGTGTACTTGACGAATCAAGACATGTTGCTAGGAAAGGTTGGTAGGGAGGCTAAAAAATGAAGCTATGGCAAAATTTTGGAAGGTGGTTATAGCCGCTACAATAGTTGGTGACACATTGGTAGAACTCCAGTTCTCTGAATGGACCTTGTTCGTGAAAAACAAGTTTGATACCTCCGGAAGCATTGTTCAGTTCTTAGTTCATCTTGGTTTCACACTAGCCTAATAGTAATATGTAGCATCTACCAAGCTCTTGGTTGATTGACACAAATTTCAAGCCAAGGAAACACAGTTGTTTTGATTGGGTTTGAGGGGTATATTGGTGCACAAGCGATATAATCATCTGAGTCTTAGTTTCATCTCTGGTGTTGCTCTGTTGCCAACAGGCCTAGACAGTGCCCCAATGGAGTCACATAGGAACACAAGCATGGCCCCACTGCCACCAAGCCTGATCAGTGCCCCAGCGGAGTTACTTTTATCACCTCTCTGCACAGGAAACCTTTCTCTTCTTTCACCTTATTCATTTTTCATTTTTTTGAAATTTTCACTTTTGATTTTTTTTTTTTTTCACAGCTGTGCATAACACTTCATTTCAGAGGTGGAAGAGGGGTCCCGAAATAGAAGAGGTTTTTCCTGCAAAGAAGTAGTTTACTACACCTTTGACGTGCCTGTTAAGGTTTCCCCCTCACCTTTCTCTACTTGACTGAGCTAACAAGGGTTAACCCAAAAACAACTGACTAGAGTAGGTGACACTAGTTAGCGTGCAAGCATTGTGTTTTCACCAAGGTTCACTTTGAACAGTACATATTTTCCATCAATGTATCATGGACTAAAAGTAACAAGTTCTTCATACAGAGGTAGGATGACAGATAACCAAGTAGTGATAGTGATACAAGGCCTCTTGTACTTTACCCAACTTGTTTCAAGTGTCCTACATGGTTTCATGTGAAACTAACCTACGAAAAAAACAAGCAAAAAAACAACAAAGCAAAGCAGAAGTAGAAGGAAAAGAAAAATAAAAGTGACTAAGAAAAAAAACAAGCAATCGAACAAACAAACAAAACAAGTAAGCAAACAAGCATGCAACCAAACCAACTGAAAGAAAACACTACTCTTACTCCTAAGCTAATGGTGCATGGGCCTAATCACGTGAAGTGATATTTCCAATGCAGACATTGACGCATTGGTTGACCCATGTTGGTCAAGGCTTGGTCCGTCAACAACCCAGTTGTGTGGACCAGCAAGCAAGAAAGATATAACAATGAAGACAAACACACTTCATGTTTAAAAGTGTCCATAGGACATGAGTGAGTGAAAGTGCATGACATGTGGTCTGTGGACTTATCATCGTGTTGTGCGACACTGCATGCAAATTTGAAGCATATGCATACTCTTGACTGTGACATGCAAGAAAACGAAAGAAGAAAAGACATCTTGCATCATTCACGTGTGCTTGCAATGTAAGATTCCTCAAATGCATGAGCTATGGGATCGTTCAGTTCGAGTGGAGGAATTGTGATGTTTGTGTGAGATTGATCTTCAATGCATATAGATGAGTGATGAGGAGCCTCGGGTGATTGTACAATTTCCTGATTGGAAGTGAAACTAACTACAAGAGAGCAAGGGCCTGACATAACCATCAGCTCAGGATGAAGTGCCTCGATAGTATTGGTTGTTTCGACTTCATCGTCAGATAGATCATCATAGACCAGTGGCTTCGAAAAATTGACTGCGATAAAAACATGGTCATGATTGAATATGGGAGTAAATGGATCACGACAACCACGATCAGAAAAAGTAATGGCTGCATTGGCATCCTCATGATCTTATGAATCAAATAGAGAGGTAGATGAAAAGTAGACAAATTCATCCTCTGTATTTCTAGATAAGGCAGATGAAAAATCAAGTGGACTTTCAATGAATAAATTATCCTCTCTGTTGTCGGATAATGGAGTGACATATGGGTGCATCCGTGGATGAAAATACACATGTGAAATCATGGATGGTAGGTTCCCTAAAGATGTTAGTGAAGAACGAAGGAGGCTCGGACGAAAGAAGTCATCCTTCACCGAGTGTTGGTGCTCAAGCTTCTAGTCATACTCTTCACGAATGATAGCGCATGTTGCTCGTGCAACACCGACCCTGTCAGTGGCTTGATCCTCATTCACAACAAGTGTAGAGTCCGGAATGGAAGAACACAAGACAATATCATCCAGAGGATTAGTCGAATATGAAGATAGAGGTTGTGGAACAAAATTCATGTGACAACTCGATGGACTCACAACCAAATCTGCACGAAAATTAAGCGAAATGATGTTGGGAGAATGCGATAACTAGACATATGTGCGTGTATGTTCTCCCGCATCACTCTACAATGGTGGAGTTTTTTGATGAGGGGATGGTAGACAATCACTTGTGACAGTGACATCATGTGTCTGTGATTGTGAAGCTCCATCACTAAAGAACACTAAGAAAGGCTTGATTTCAAACTTCTTCTTGGGACGAGAAGATCTCTTAACACAATACTTGAATCAATCCCAAAGATAGAAAAATTTCATTTGGCTCTTCAGAGCTTGAAACTACAAATCACGGAAGTGCTGCCAAAAATCCATAGTCGATTCATGCAAAGCTTTCTATTGTTGTAATATTTTTTGGTCAAGATGGTTTGGATGAAAATGATAGAAACTATCTTCAATGAGATCATGAAAATGCTCAAGTGAGTACACACTCTCAGTCAGTAGGCTACATAACCACTGATGTGGAAATTTGCAAAGTGTGTATACAAGCAACAAGCTGACCTGTTCATAAGAACATCCATATTCCTCATGAAGCATGGATAGAAAGTCATGTAAAAACATAGGTCAGGCCACTTCACCTTCACCATCATATGTGTAAGTGGACAAGAGATCAAAGAACTCTCTCATGATGTTGACATCTTCGTGATTCAGAAAAAACCACAGAGGGAGAAGAGTGCAAGACTCCATGATAGATATGAAAAGGTTCAAAATAGGATGAGAAGACAAAACTTGTCATTTGGCCCTCCTAGCACCTGAAATGTTGAAGAAACTGGACCTGCCAACATGTTAGGGGATCTCCCCAGTAAGAATTGACAATTAGACCTAAGAACATTTGGTGTAGGAAACCCAGCAGTGGGTTGTACGATAATGCCTTGACCATGATTTCGTACAAAGGTAGGTAAAATAACTCTGTTGGTAGCAAGGGTGTGATAGCTGTAGTAAGTCAGGGAAGGTGCATGAGAGGTTCTAACACACGTAGGGTGAGGTAAGTGCGCCCCTTGGAAACATGTAACAGTACTTGGCTTGGAAGGGAACACACGAGTGAGGATGCATCAAAACATGGAAGACAAGTTAGCTAGCAATTCAAAGTGATGGTTAAACAAATCAGAAAATTTTAGAAAGATTCATACATACTTATACATCATAGTCCATACATGCATGCGTAAGCAAAGAAATACATATGTCATTTAGAGTAAACAAAATATATGGAATACAATAAAAAATATGCTTGAAACGCACTGGCTCTATTATATTAAGAAGTGTAAGTTCTAGTCATACAATACATCCATGTCCAACCACTAGTTTCGATAGCAGAACATTACAACCACAACCACTTGCTCCTCCAAAGAGATGTACTAGCTCTATGCAGTGGAGAAGCCAAGGCTCATTACAATAATGTCCAAGCTTTCTCTAAGATACTCCTATTGAAGCTTGGTTGACCAAAAGCCTATACAATGAGTTATGAGGTGCTATTTATAACAAAGGTTGGGGTCACCCTTGACATTCACCTTTGTGACAGTTCATCTACCCTCATGACTTTTCATCTACTCTATGACTGTTACATCCACTATCGACACTTGAATGTACACTTGACAAGACGTTACATTACAATGTGCAAGTACCCATGTGAGATAAAATGGCTTGAGTAAGCCATGCAAGATATCACTGACACTTGGACCATTATGGTGAGACCAATTTTTTGACGTGCTTGATATGGTCAAAGTTGATGAGCTGATGCCAACCTTGGTTGTCTGTGATGGTGTCAGTGATGGCGTCCGTGTGCTCAATGGTGACATCTTGCTGAAGTGAACTCTTGCCTTCGTTGTATCCAGGTGCATTGCTGTGGCTCCTCCATCAAACTCATTCGCTAGCATGCACATGGTCTTCTTGGGTGCAGATGAACTGACAATATTTTGATGCATAGTGTCCACATTGTTATCTGAGCATGTTCTAGTGGCTATGCGCATCAACTGTCAATTGCATGTTCAACTCCAGTCATAATTACCGCTTGCCTTTGCCTCGGTGAGTGTGTTGAATGGGTGTGATCACATGCGTACGCACAATGACATGCATGCTACTAAATTACCATGGATGTGATCAACAACACTAGTCACCTTGTTTGCTCCATGCCAGCTGATGAGATGGATCTATAACTATTATGGCTGTAGTTTCATCCGTAGTGCATGTTGCACCCCCTGCTGTACTTGTTGTTTCTGCAACTCATTATCTCGTCTATGCAACTCTTGTTCTTCCTTGAGTTGCTACTTTAGCACATGAAACTCCTTCTTTGTTCCGTTCTCTACCTACACACGATCTTCATGTCGCATCATCACCTCATAACACGATTCTACAAAGTTTCTTTCATTAGCTGAAAACCCAAATGAACTTGATAACTTACTTGCAACATACTTGTGTGAATGATCATGAAGGTTGCACAATTTTCACCGGGAGGTGGGGAGATTGACTGCCAGAACTGTGCAAGGCATAGTCTGGGATGTCAAGAGGCTGAATAGCTATTGGAACTGTGCAATCCATAGTCCATCCTGTCCTACTAAGGACTAAAACTGTGCAATGCACAATTTCAGTTAGTAGTGACATGCAACCAGTAAACTGCATTGTGAAGTTTTTGGGCCAAGAGGCCACTACCTCCAATAATTGTGCAATGCAATCTTGGAGGTGAGTGCCTGGCTCGATTTGCACAATTTATGGAGGGAAGGAAGAGCCTTTTCTTCTGGAAATGCGTAGTGCTAGCTGGGCAAGGCATGGTCTGGGCCAAGGCAGCCCGGTCCGGCCAACGAGCGACTGAAAATACGAGAACTGTGAATGCATGAGGATATTAGTGAAAACAAGAGTGAATGATCATTCATGCAAACAACAAGTGCAACATTCATGAAATGGGAAAGCATGCAAGTGTGTGAAGCAAGTCGTCGCAACGATGACCGTCCATGCAAAAATAGTGTCGTGCATGCGACAACAGTGAGATGCAAATGAAAACTGAAACGGTGCTAATAAAAGCTAGTATGCATGAGAACGACAACAAGCGCTCATTGAAATCGAGCAGAAATCACTCACACAGAGCGAAACACAAAAAGTAATAGAAACACAGCGCAAGTCATGAACAACGAGCTTACCCCAAGACAATTAAGATGAATGTGTGGATGACTCCTGGATGAAATGTGGGATGCCAGAGTTGTAAGGTCAATGTGAGGAATGAGCTATGCAATGTCCAATTGATGGGTTTTGATAATATCAAGGTTGTGACGCACATGCCACAAATCTAGGAAAAGTGACACTTGGTAGGAGGTTTCTGAGATGATCCTTACATGTAACCTATAACTACAAAAAGTAGATCCTTGAATCAAGGGATACCTTTGCATGTTGCCTTGGGAGGAGTAGTCCATGCATGCAAATCAGTTTTGCTCAGTCTCAGAGGGAACTCGTAACCTCAACTTCACATGCAAGGGCCTGCTCAACTGCTCGGAGAAAATGTGCATTTCTTTAAGATAGCTGGGCTACAACAGAATGCTGCTACAACAGAATGCCTAGAATTGTTTCTTCGAATGAGGTAGGGAAATGGTTTGGATTTCTTGCACCTTTCCAGGTCGATCCTAACACCATGCTGCAACACTATATGTCACAGTAGTTTCCCTTTAGTCATAGTAAAGAAATATTTCTTGGGGTTCAAAGAAAAACCAAACCTGTGACACTTTTGGAAAATTACTTCTAGATGCTTGATATTTTGATCATCGCTTGAGGAGAATGTGATCATGTAATCCAAATAGCTAAATATGAACCAATCCTTCTCGTCAACGAAAGTAATATCCATTTCCCTTTAGAAGGTTGCTCCAATATTCATCAATATGAATGGAATTTTTTGATACATGAATGTACCCCAAGGGGTGGTGAAGGCAATTTTATACATATCGTCTTTGTGGACAACTATCTGGTTATAACCAAAAAACCCATTTACCATAGTGATGCGAGTAGCGCCAGCTACTCTCTAGAGCATAGCATCCATGTTGGGAAGAGGATAATTTTCCTTGAGCAAGGCTCGTTGAGGTTCCTAAAATCTATACATAGCCGAACCTCACCATATTTCTTTCTAACGGAGACTAGATTGACTACCCAAGTAGAATAGCAAATGGAACAATTATTTTTTTGTCTAAAATATTCTTAATTTCCTTTTCGATGGGAGGGAGTGATAGAGGATTAATGTGACAGAGCTTTTCCTAAACTGATTAACCCGTTCCTTTAGAGGGATTTAGTGTTCTATTATGCTCTAGTAGTAGGCTTCAAGATCATCATAAGACCAAGAAAAGACGTCAAAAAATTGTGAAATAAGATGAATGTTTTGATCTTTAACATGGGGCGGAAGTAGCTTGGATAAGTTAACTAATTTAGCCTTAGCGGTGGGGGAAATGTTCACAACTTCTATCTCCATATTTGGAAGATTAAGGTCTGGGTTGGCAACAACATTGTTTTGGTTGAAAAATATTCTCCAAAGGAATCAACCCTTTAGGGATAATTATTTTTCAATTGAATGACATCAGTCTTACCAATATTAGTTTTTAAAGAAGTAGTAATAGCATTAGCCTGGTCAATGTCTTTGTCTTCATATATATAATGATCTAAAAATTCTGCAACTAGTTGTATAAATCTCTTAATATCTTGTTCGTCTTCAAATACCTGCCAATGTTTCACATTGTTAGGTATGGAGGGCCTGTAGAGGACTTCTATTTAAAATTTAATTTTGAGTCGAGAGGGAGGAATGAAAGTAGCTTCTATAACAACAAGAGCATATACTAATGGTTCTGCTCTCTAGGGACAGTGGTAAAATTGATAGTTGAAAATAAATTATCTACTAGGTCCCAGACATGGTTTCCATTAGTGCACAAATGAGGGTTCTTGGTTTGGAATTTATTTGTCACTTGCTTCATTACAAATTCAGAGTCATCATATATTAATAAATTCTGAATATTAATCTTGCATGTCGTCTTTAACCCACGAACTAGGGCTTCATATTCAACTATGTTATTAGTGGTTTTGAAGTTCAATTTGAAAGAAAAGGATGTATTTCATTGAAATGGGGGAATCAAAACGACACTAGCACCAGACCCTTCTTTGGAAGAGGCTCCATCAAAATACATTTTCCAAACTGTTAGGTTCCTATACCAATAGGTGCCATATATCATGATTGACTTGGTTTAGCTGTGAAATATGTACATACCTTTGCTTCTGCAAATGTTTTCCATATTTGTAAAAAATCAAGAAATTAAAAAATGTAAAGAGGGTATACCCTAAAAGAAAAATCAAAGGGTAAAAAGAATAAAATATGGTCAAAAAATGAAGGAAAAGGAACCCCATCAAAAAGAAAAGACCAGGAAAGTGTGCAAGTCTACATGCCACTACTTTTTTACTTTGATATAATAAATATTGTGTAGTTTGTCACTTATGCCACAATTCGTGTATAGTCAAACAGTTTAAACTTGGATACTTCATTTTACAATTTCATGTTGTAAAAGTAGAGAAGAAATATCTAACCAAACAATGTAATCTTGGCAGATAAGTAGATAGGTAGAGTGAATAAAAGGAGTTCAACAGTTTAATATGAGCCCTTGGATGTAATAAGTGTAGACTTAGATAGGCATTGCCATGTAAAAGAAAAGAAAAGTTTGATAGGGGTTTTCCAGTCTAAGTGCACCCTAATAAAGAAGGAAAAATGCTAGGTTAAGTAGGTAGGGTAGGTAGATGATGGTTGCAGAATAACATGTGGTGAAAGATGATGTTCAAATGTGCAAATCTTTTATTTTCATCATGAGGCAAAGGCATGCAGTACATAAAAGACATATTAAGCAAGCAAAGTTAGAATAATTAACTCCCATACTCATTTTCCCTAAATTTTTACTAATTTCCCCTAAGTACCAAGGTATTTATTAAATTAAAGGGGCTCAGAGCATTTATTTGACTTGTGGAGGTACCAGACCCTCGGCCCAATAATTTATAAAGCCTAAGTACTTAAATCATTTATTAAATCATCATACCCATTCATAAATAATTTATTCCTTTGATAAGTTTTTCCTAAAGTAAATTCTATTTTACTTAGGAAAATTACAATATTTTCCATAAAAACCCTTTTTCACTTTAAGCTTAAGTTTGAATAAAGACATGAAATGTTTTTATACTTAGCACTTTCCGTTCATTATGTCAGATTGACTATTAACTTGTATTAATTTATAAATCCCTTATAAAATTGACCCATTCCCGTATTATTGTAACTGTATAATAATCCCGAAATATTATATATCCCACCCCTGGTTAAATTATAACCATAATACATTTAAAAAAGGGATTAATGAGTTAATCAGTAATGCATTAAGAACCCCAACCCCTTGCTACACTAAAATGGGATTAATTAACCTCATTGTTAATTAATAACCTCACTAGCCAATCCCGTCGCTCCCGATATGATTATGTAATCGTTAATTATATCAGGCCCGCCTACATAAACCTCCGCCACTTCAAAACCTCGACAATCATCGGATCGAGCCCTTGAGATCTAACAACTATTATACATATAGCAAGACCCTTTGTGACCGCACGTTAGTGTGCGATCACAAAGTGGTTTCATGTACAGTACCCTTGCCACGCGTCAACTATTCTATGGAATCGCTGGCTCAAGGCTAAATACCGCCCCTCACCATAAGCGGTGCGATATAAACCACTTATCACCTTCTAGCTAAATGAAAAAACATCATGTCATTCCCTGCTATGGTGAACCCACCAATATCAACCATTTACTTGTTTAAACACAAAAACCCTAGTTTTGCTCATTTTCACCTGATTGTGTAGTAAAACCTTATGTAACCCATCTGTGCCATTGGAAGTCTCTTTTAACCGATTCAATCATGGTTTATCACCTGAAAAGCATTCTGGACTCACTTCGCAAACCTTTCAAGCTCAAATGAAACCCTTTCGACCTCCCCTACAAACCAATGCTTTCTTAACAGTTTGTTTTGTTTTACAGGTGATCAGAAGACTACATCCTTGGATAAATAGTCTTAATACTATTGATAAGACTTGTTTACTCCAAGATTGTTATCAGGTCCATTCAAACAGAGATGGAAGATAAAACTTATAGTAAAAGGACAAGCAAAGGAAACATGAAATTAGACGATTTATTGTTGAAACAGGCAGTAAAAACCTAAAGTACACAGTGAAGGAAAAAGGACACAATAAAGAAAATTCAAAGTGTATCGGGGTTAAAGAGTATCAAATTGAATACCAAGTCAAGTAAATCATCTAACATGAAGATAAACAACAGGGAAGACAATTACAAAATAGAGCCTACAAATTCATGTCAAAGTGAAGATAGATGAAAAAATAGAGCGGTAAAAGTAAAAAGTAAACAGTAAATAGTAAAAGTAAACATAAATACATTAAGGGTTAAACAAAGATGAAAACACTTTCACCAGCTACATCGAAGTTTATCCAAAGTAAAAGTGAAAAACATTGAAGAGAAGTTCATGGTTAAAAGAGGAAATCAAAGCAAAAATGGTACATTCTTCAGAAATCTCCTGTTTAAGTCATACTTTTGTAGAACCTATTTTGGGAAATACAAGAAGTATTTTTAAAAAATGGAGGAGGTTTGTGTTCCTAAGAGGCAAGTCTACAAAATCCTTTCTCAATTTTTACACAGGTATTACCAAAAGGGAGATAAGTGCATGTCGTCAGATCCTATTTTTCAGTTTGTGCAAAGTCCTGTTTTTGACATCTTTTTGCAGAGAATATTGTGAACACCCAGAGATGAATTTTAGGAAACTGAGTGAGTTTTATCTCAAAACCATTCCTATATACAAAAACCTCTTTCACGTTTTATACATATATCACGGATTGAGATATACAAGCATATCAGTGGACCCTAAGTTTGCAGAATTTCTGGGGCAGAATGCACAAAGGAAGGATGCAGTTAGTGACTGGGAAGCCTCATCATCCACTAAGAGTTGCTATCAAATTCAAATTTCTCTTATTTTTCACCATAAATACATAGCGATAGTGCCAAATAGATTCATTAGTTTTGAATGTCCTTTATTTAAGTTCTATTATTGTAAAACAGTTTAAGACATTTGTGAAACTAATCTTGATCATTTTTCAAGATATTTCAGTTTACAATTAGTATAAATACTTCTTCTTTTGAAGTATTTTGGTGTGGATTCTTAGACATTGCTGTAAAACTGATAATTTTGGAATAATGTGCCGTTGGGAAATTTTTGCATGGCTAGCTGGATGAAGAATTAATGCAAAGGACTTTTCACAGGATTCATGTGCAAAACACTAGACAAATAAGTATTTGTTATTGTTTTCTTGTTTATTATATCAATTGTGTTTCATATCTGAATATTAAAATGAAAAAAAATAATTTAGAAAGTGCTTAAGTGCAATCTGTCTTCAATCATTTTTATTCTATATGTTTTCTTCTAAACTAGCATAAGCAGTGAATTCTGAATTGCTCATGTTTCCTAGTTTACTCAATTTGATCATTTAGTAAAGAATTCTTAATTGCTCTTTATTGGTGATCAGTCAAGTTCTCTTCTCTTAAAACATGTTGAAGGATTCTTAATTTCCCTTCATCCCTTTTAAGTTCATCCCATCTTTTCAAGTCTCTATTTGCTCTCTGTTTAGTTATTTTTCCCTGTGAAGCCATCCTTTGTTGAAAAACCGAATCTAGTTGAGCCAACTTCTTTTGACTCCATTAGCCCAATGGCCTAAAATATTCAGTCCTACCCCTCTCCTACTGAATTTAACCACCAAACACAATCAAAACCCCCAAGCTTTCATAACTAACCTAATATCTTCCAAAACAAAGCTAAACATTAAAGAGAGAGCCCTCTCTGGATGCAGATTAGCTAGATTTTGTACCTAAAAGTTGGTTTGTGGTTACCTCGGACCCCTTTCCCTCTTCTTACAACTTCTAGGAAAATCTGAGTGATAACACAAACCACGTTAGGGTCCTGGGGCAAGGAGACAGAAGCATCCTTTTTGGACCTAAGAACCTTCTCTTCCTCCGAGACAAAAAACACAAAGTTTACCATATTGGCTTCAAAATTATATACTAGTGAGTTCTTGATGTGTTGTTCCCAACTAATGGTATAAGTAAATCTAGATTCCCTATATAAGTAGTGAATACCTCCTCCAACCAAAGGGATGGTGGCGTAAGAGAGATCTAGTTGTAGCGACCCACCGAGCTTTGCACCCCAACTCCTAGATAGGAGCATCCCATAATTAGGAGGGACATCAGCCACGACTATGTCTATGACAATGCTCTTGATTCGAACCTGGGCCATAACTACCACTATATCTTTAATTACATCCAAACACTTGACTATGTAGGAATCGAAGGAATATAGATCATGATATTCCAAGGTTATATTTAGTTTGAGATTATCTATGATTTCCTTAGGCATAAAGTTGTGGGAGGCACCTGATTCTAGCATGCAGTTGTGAAGGTTCTAGCCATTGATTTTTAAACCAATATAAAATGGATGAACCAAATTACCATTTTTTTGTTTCACAAGGCCGAGAGATATCTTAGGGTCGTCATCCTGGATGTTAATAACATCTGCCAATCCCATTTCTTGAGGTGGATGGTGGGAGTTTTTAAAGAAGGAGTCAATTTATTGTGTATAATTAGGAAGATTTACGACTTCGGTTAACAACATACTAATCCTGAGCTTGTTTAATTAATTTTTCAAGATGAATTTTCTAGAGAGAGGTGTATCTACCTCAACATTATTAGGATTGAGAGGTAATAAGGGTTTATCTGTAATCATGAGAGGTTGAGGGTAGGTTCCTTCTGAGGTGTCTAACCTTTTCTGGGCTTGAGGCTATACTTATGTTGAAACTGGGCTTCCATTCATTCAACAAAATGTTGAAGTTGAGGGTCCTAGAATTCCTGTTCTAGATACTCAAGGGAATATTTAAATAGCATGTCAAAGGAATTTGTAGAATCTACATTAAGATATTCTCCTTTATTAGGGTTCATCAGCTAACTAGCTACATCGTCATTGTATTCATTGACGAGATTGGTGTTATTCTTGAGAGGGGCTTGAACAAGAAACTCATCTGGTCTTTGTCCTCTCTGCAACATTTGTTGAGGATGGGGAAAGTTGAAAGGGGCTTGATTCCTAGGGGGGAATTTTGATTTTGATTTGGTGGATTAGGAGGAAAATTAGGTTGCACTGAGGGATTCGTAGGAGGCACAGGAACTACATTATTTCCTACCTCAAAGCGCTGGATTCTATTAGTTAAATATTTAATGAGCTTAGACATTTCTTTGATCTTTTGCTCCTGGGAGGAAGAAGGAGTAGGAAGTTGAGGTGAGGTGTCAACAAACTTGTTCTTCCCATTAGACCTAGTGTCTCGAGAGAGTTGTTTTCCTGTAGCGATAATGTTCCCTTCACAAGCACAAGATTTAGCTTGGGCACTGGCTAATGTGGCGAGTTCCCTTTCTCGCAAGGAATATGATAAGTCATCATCAAGTGTTGTAGAATATAAAACTAAGGCAACAGTATTGGAAGGTCAAGCATCAACAGGAAAGTGAATATAAAATTTGGTAAATATTTTATTGAAATTAGAGACAAACTCATTAGGTTGTAGTTTAAGGGAAGAGAATTATGTAAGCCATAATTGGTTACTTTTCTTAACACCATATTGTTGTGAGAGAATCTCAATTAGCTTATCCATGGTATTAATATTATTCAGGTGAAGTGTTTTGAACCATTTCCGTGGCTCACCCTCCAGGATTTGCACAAACAATCTCATGCAAATAGTGTTGTACTCGAAGCCTAGGTTATCGTAGTATTCTTGGAATTTGATTACACGTTCTTCAGCAGTTCGGTCTACCTTATTGTCGAACCTTGGAAAATTTTTGTCATACTACGGTGGGAAATCATGTAAATCCCCCTGTAGGTCAAAGGGGCAATAACGTTCATTCACCCAAACATTCATGGGTGGAGGAGCTGGTGAAGAAGGAGGGGAAGGAGGTAAAGACTGGTATGGGGAGGGCGGTGGGTTGTTCAATGGCATAGATGGAGGAGGGAAATATGTCTTGTGAGAATGAGAAGATGATGATGAAGCTATGGCTCCCAAATTTGATCGGAGAAAAGCAAAAAATTTCGATATCTTGGGACTAGGACATAAGGGGTGACCCTACCTAAACTCGTCAAGGCGTCTCCTTCTATTTGCTATGGTGACTAGAAATTCAAGTTCCTCTAGAGGAGAGTGACTGACCTCAGATGTGGATGTAGTCAACCTCTGGGGAGTATCCATATTGGAAGGAAATGGGAATCTAGAAAGACCAAATTATTTAACTATACAAATTTATAGGTTTATTTTCAAATTAGCTTCATACGAGATCTATAAGGTGTGTTTAATAGAGTATCCGGGCAGTGACGAACGTGCACTTTCGCTATAAGCCATACATGTTAATCTAGGTTGTCATTGATGTCAATATGGCAGTGTTTGTGATGGATAATTATTTGATACATTATTTCTCATTGATTCCCATTGATCATAATTCTCACAGTGATGAAAGTTTGATATATGATGATATGATGAGATGGAGGATCCAAGTGTATATATATATATATATATATATATAGACTGAAAAGAAGTAGTAGAACCAAGCAGGAAATCCATTGAAAGTCAAGAACAGGAGCAGTCAAAGAAGAGCTATCGGAAGAGCGGAAGAGTGAAGAGAAGTCACAAAAGAAAGAACCCAATAATAAAAGCATGTAACAACATTGCATGGGAGAATTTATATCGGAGGAACTTTATCGGCGGTTCCATTATATTAAGTTATGTAACACTGCCCAAAACCTCTGATGTGCGATATAAGGTGTGGACCTGACGTGATTATATAACAATTAATATAACACTGTATAAGCCACATCACAAGTCCTTTTAAAATTTGTTGTCATGTTGGAGTTCTGATTAGGATATATTATATGGACCCAATAGGACTGTCAAAACAGGTTAATTGTATTATCATGTTTGCAGCGTCAAAAGTTATGTACCACAAGTCTTAAAGGATGTCATGTTAAAACACCGATTGTGATATTATTGTGGACTTGACTACAACACTATAATATGATTGAATGTAATATTGCATCTGCGTATTGGAACTTTCATATCACAAGTCTTAACGGGATGTCACGGTAAAACGCTGATTGTGATAGTATTACGGACCGCTGATTGCGATAGAGTGGTGGACCCTGAATCGCCAATTGCGATAGAAGTTGTGGACCTGATGGATTTATTAACAGCTTCTTGATACTATATTTCATCCACTCCATCGACAGTAGGGGTATCAGGATGTTATATCATGAAGCCATGAGTTTACGATTGCGGGATTTTCATGAGTTGTGATTGCGGGAGTTTGGAAAAATTGTGATTGCGATTAAAGTTATGACGTGGCATGTGGGGACCTCTATTGATGCGATTCCTTTAAATAACAAGGCTATGTTATAATTTGTTGAATATTAACAAAAGACTCTCCGATATATATTTTTAATATACAAGTCGGCCTCCCTCCTATAAACATGACTTTTGGCCATTGGTGAAACTCATATAAAAATGAGTTAAAACACTTCACTTCAAGGGGTGGATCTCGGGCATCGACAAAATAGAAGAAAAAAAATTCACAAATCGTGAAATCGAACGAGTCTGAAGGATGAGTGAAAAGAAAAATAGTGAATGTAAGTTGAAGGTTGAGCGAGATAGAGAAAAGGACGAAGCTGAATGTCAAGTGAGTGAAGAAAGAAACTAGAGGTCCAACAGAGGAAGAAGAAAGCCAAAGGTCAAGCTATTGTTGACTGTTTTGTTCATTAAAAGATCATACCTATGATGAATCTATTAAAGCACAACCCACAATCTGTTACAAGGATTGCATAGAAAGGATTTTTTCTAATTGAACACGCAATGTGAAGCCGTGACATTCACACCTCTAAAGTACTCCTAAAGCATACTCCTTAAGTAATTACCGCAACAATTAGAACAGAGAGTTGAAACAAATAATTTTTTGTGTACAGAACTTGGTACAATTTATTGTAGACACATTGAAGCTGTGTGAAGACTATTGTAGATCATGATTGAAATAATCATGAGGTAACTCTGCAGACTCTGTTTGGGAAACATGAATAATTGTGAAGACTCCTTCATATGAAGACAAGTTGTCATTGATGTAGCAGTGAAGTTGTATATTGACAGAACATAGTGAAGAATATTTTGAGAGCAATGTAATACAATCAAAACATTTCTTGACAAAGAAAAGCTATAGCGTTAGATATCTTGGGGTTGGTGCCTCAGAATTGGAAGGAATGGTGCCCTTGGAGTTGTTTCTCCTAAATCCAAGGTTAGAGCCTTGACAAGATAGGGTCGGAGCCCTTGGGGTTGGTGCCTTATAATTGGAACGATTGGTGTCCTTAGAGTTGGTGCTCCTAAATCCAAGGTTGGTGCTTTGGCAAAGATAGGGTCGGAGCCCTAGAGGTTGGAGCCTCACAAAAGATCGAGTTGGTGCTTGGAAACAGGTTAGGGCCTGGGAATTGAAGATCGGTGTCTTCATCAAGGGTTGGAGCCCTATATATATTGTATTTGATTTATGGTAAAGATTATATTAATAAAATCATTTATTCCTATTGTTCATTTTCTGTTCTAAATGTAACTGATTTAACTGGTAAAAGTAACAATTGAAAAGTAATATTGATTCACCCCCACTCTCAGTATTTCAAACAGTTGGTTTTAGATACAATACCTTCACTCAAAGCCTAACAACTTGAAGGTTGATCAATTAGAACACAAATGGTGAAGCCATGGAAGAAAGTCTCCAATCCTCCTAAATATGTGTCTCCCTCAACCACTGAAGTTGAAATCAATCAATTTGTGAAGACTCCATTGTTCAATGGAAACTTTGATATATGGGATGCAAGAACGAGGAATTTCTTAAAAACTCAGGGAATTGAAGTCTGGAAATTGGTGATTACTAATAATATGATGGATGAAGAATCCAAGGAGTACAATACAAAAGCAAGGAAGGCAATCCTGAATGGGATACCAGATTCTATAAAGGAAAATTTAGAAAAGTGTTCATTAGCAAAGGATATATGGGAAAAACTTCATGATCTTCACTCAAAAGGAGCATTGACCATGACTACTAGTCAAGAAGATGATGGAAAGCAAGAAGGAAATCTAGAACCCATGAAGGAAACTAAAAATGAGAATGATGACATCAAGGCTAAAGAAGACTTAGAAGATGAAGAAAATGAAAAATATTTTGAAGAAGATCTCCTCACTAAAATTATGGTTTCTATGGAATAAATTATCAGTTTGAAAAAGGAAAATGAGGAACTTAAGAAGAAAGAACTAGCTAGTGACCAAGACCAAACAAGGAAGGAAGTTAGCCTTGTCAAGCTTCAAGTACAAGAAAGGGATGAAGAGCTTTCCAAGATTAAGAAGGAATTTCATCAAAGCAAATGAAAGCATCATGAAGAATTCATATCCATGACAAACCAATTGGATAAGGCAAAGAAACAGGAAGATATCTTGTCAAGCCACCTTGAACAAAGGAACAAAAGCTTGAAAAAAGTTGAAGCAGAGATTGGTCAATACAAGGAAGAGGTCTCCTTCCTTAGATCTCAATTAGAAGAATCAAAGAAACACAAGGAGCTGAGAAGGTGATGGAAGCTTTGACATTCATAAAAGGATAAGTTGATGAAGCAGAAAAGGAGAAAAACACCATGATGTACCAACTAGAAGAAAAGAATGATGACATCACCGAGTTAAAATCATAAATCTCTTCTCTTAAAGCCCAATCGTGTGAAGCAACCAAGATCAAGGAAGAAATGGAGAGAAGCTTAGCAAAAGAAAATGAAGAAATTTTCAAAATGATGTTAGATACCATCTCCCTTAAAATAGAAGAAAATGAAGAAATACATATCAAGGAAGAGTTGGAGAAAGAACTTGTTAAGGAGAATAATGATTGCGAAAGAATGGAAAAATATATTGTCTCCCTTAGGAAAAAGGTAGAAGGGATGGACAAAATTGAAAAGCTCCAAAGCCTTGGATGACATGCTCAGCCATCAAATATCCCCATTTGATAAATCAAGTCTTGTCTATGAAGGAGAATCCTCAAGCAAGATTGATAATGATTCAAACAAAAAGGATGTGAGGAAGCCAGAACTAAATATTGATGCTCCTAGTTCCAGCAAAGATAAGAGTCAAGGAAAAAATGAAGGAAGTCTCATTACAAGAAGAAATGCAAATGATGTCAAGGATGCAAGAAGGAATAATTTTCATCAAAGGATCTCAAGGCAGAAAGACTTCAGAAGTACATCAAGGAAATCTCCATCTCCCAGGTACCAAATTTTATTTCTTGGTTATTGTTATGCTTGTACAAACTTTGGACAGATGGAAAAATATTGTATGGCATATCAAAAAGATAAATATTATGGTCCCCGACAATCTCCGAGAAGCAATTTTGCAAGAGGAAGTCATGAATTCTTATTCATGAACAACACAAAGTGCTTCAACAGTCATAGTATTAGACATATGGCATGTGACTGTAACTTGACTTAGGAAACTACACAAGCTAGAACCATCCCAGAGAGAAAAGTTACACAAGTATGGAGAATAAAGCACATACAATCCGAAAATCTCCCAAACTCTCCAGGCAAGAACACATGTTTTTGACTTGATGAAGATATGCTTGATATTCTAAGTGTTTGATGATGGGTTTCTGCCAAAAGCATACAGTTAGGGGGAGCTTATGTTGATTAGGCATTCTTGCATAAGTTATTCATGAATGGATCCTTATGAAATCATTGATGAGATATATTGATAATAATTCTTTGATAAGATCATTTCTTAGGAACACTCCATTGAAAAACATGATCTCCTAACTATCCAATGGACTATTGTTGAAGATGTTTTCCACTTGATCACTAAGCACAAATTGGAGCAGCATATAATGCCATCTAATGCTAATAAGGCAAAGAACTATTTTGTTGTTATCATAAAAGTTAAATGTCTCGACTCAGGGATTTGATATGAGAATAGGTAAATTATGGACACAAATAAAGGAAACCTTCAATAAATAGAAACATCTTGGAATGGAGCTTGAAGCGAGAGAAATTGGTAGCATTTAACAAAACTAAAGCATTTCAAAAAGCTCCCAATTAGTAAAAAGATTTTAAAAGACAGATACAAATTAGATATCAAAATCTGCTAGTGGAGATAGCTTGCAAAGAATTTTACAAGAACACAAGTAAAAGATGGCTCATCAAGAGGAATATAGAAAGGATAATGTTGTGCAGTCGAATATAGCTCAGTAAAGTAAGGAGAAGCACAAAGATACAGAGGAACTCAGATATTAAGAAAGATAGCAATTTTAGTGGCATCTTCTCTTGATTCGGATTATAAAGACCTCTTAATTTTGACTGTGAAGACAACATAATTCTGATTGCAGAAGCATAAAAACTTGGACTTGAACATTTGGTGTATGGCTATTTGGAGTCCATTTGGAAGCATTTAAATGGATCATCTTTAAGCATTGTTGAAGCCATGATAAAGTAGCTTTTTATACATGAAGAAGGGATAATGTGCTAGTTGATGATGAGGCAATGATCCTTCTATCTTGAGTAAACATAAGAGCACCACGACAGGGGGAGTAACATACCCATGAAGATCTACTATTCATAAAGAACAGAAGCAATTTGATAGGCGGGGGGGGCGGGGGGGCAGTTCAACAGGTGGTGTCCCTGAGCACCCTATTTGCTGTTGATGTCAAAGGGGGAGATAATGTTGAAAGGGAAAGAATATTGCCATTAATGACAAAAGGGGAGATTGTTAATCTAGGTTTTCATTGATGTCAATATGGCAGTGTTTTTGATGTCAAATCCTTTTATACATGATTGATCATTGATGCCCATTGATCATAATGCTCATAGTGATGAAAGTTTGATATATGATGATATGATGATATGGAGGAGCTAAGTGGATTGAAGATATATATATACAAACAAAATAGAAGTAGTAGACCCAAGAAGGAAAGCCATTGAAAGTCAAGAACACGAGAAGTCAAAGAAGAGCTATCAGAAGAGTTATTCGGAAGAGTTATCGGAGGTCATATGAAGATAAGAAACAAGAGAAATAATTATCAGAAGAGCGGAAGAGTGAAGAGAAGTCACAGGATCAAGAACCCAAGAATAGAACCATGTAATAAGACTGCATCAGAGAATTTATATCGGAGGAAATTTATCGACCGTTCCATTACATTAAGTTATGTAACATCACCCAAAACCTTCGATGTGCGATATAAGGTGCAGACCTGATGTGATTATATAATAATTAATATAACACCACACCCGCCACATCGCAAGTCCTTTTAAAATTTGTTGTCATGTTGGAGTTCCGATTTCGATATAATATATGGAACCGATAGAACTATCGAAACAGGTTTATTTTATTATCGCGTCCACAGCATCAGAAGTTATGTACCACAAGTCTTAAAGGATGTCACATTAAAACACCTATTGCAATATTATTGCAGACTTGACTACAACACTATAACATGACTCAATTTAATATTACATCCGTGTATCATAACTTTCATATCACAAGTCTTAATGGGATGTCATGGTAAAACATCGATTACGATAGTATTACGGACCGTCGCTTGCAATAGAGTGGTGGACCCTAAACTACCGATTGTGATAGAAGTTGTGGAATCGACGGATTTATTTATAGCCACTTAATACTATATCGCATCCGCTCCATCGACAGTAGGGGTATCAGGATGTTATATCGTGAATCCATAAGGTTTTGATTTTGGGATTTTTACGAGTTGCGATTGCGGGAGTTCGGAAAAATTACAATTGCAGTTAAAGATATGACGTGGTGTGTGGGGGCCTATTTTGATGCGACTTCCATAAATAATAAGGATATGTTATAATTTGTTGAATATTAGAAAAATACTCTCCGATATATTTTAATATACAAGTTGGCCTCCCTCCAATAGACGCGACCTTTGGTCATTGGTGAAACTCGTATAAAAACAAGTTAAAACACTTCACTTCAAGGTGTGGATCGCAAGCATCAATAAAAGAGAAGAAAAACAATTCACAACTCGTGACCTCAAAGGAAGCTGAAGGACGAGTGAAAATAAAATTAGTGAATGTAAGCTAAAGGTTGAGCGAGACAGAGTAAAGAATGAAGCCGAAGGCGGAGCGAGTGAAGAAAGAATTCGGAGGTCTAGTGGAGGAATAAGAAAGTCGAAGGTCAAGCTTTTGTTGACTAGGTTATTCATTAAAAGATTGGAACTATGATGAATCCGTTAAAGCACATCCCACGATCTGCTACAAGGACTACATAGACATGATTGTTTCTAATTGAACGCACAATGTGAAGTCATGACGTTCACACCTCTGAAGTACCCATGAAGCGTATTCCTGCAGTAGTTACCGTGATAGTTAGAATAGATGGTTGAAACAAATAATTGTTTGTGTATATAACTTAGTACATTTCATTGTAGATGTTAGAGCCTAGATTGACCTCAGGCTCAAGGGAGGAAATCCTAGGATAACCACAAACCAAGCTTAACCTGGTAGGTAGCCCTACCAAGTCAGGAGAGGGCTCTTTCCTTGTCAATCTCAGTTGAGATGACTCAGTGAAATATGGATTTTATGCTAGGTATAGTAGTTATATGGTTTTTGATTGATTTTGGTGGTTTTATTGCTAGATCAAATGGAGCAGGTAGCTTTGGGTCCAGGAAATCAAGTCAGGAATGCAAGGTGTTCTATGGGGCGAGGTAGGTAGGTATTTTGGCACTTGAAATCGACTGAGATGGTAGGTCTAAGACTGAAGAGGAGCTAGGGAATTCATGCAGAGATCATGTATCCTCTTCAAACTGTAGAAAACATCAAAAACTAAATGGATTCCCAAGGCAGAGCACTGTAACCAATGTATTCTACCTATCTATCTTGATTTTATTTAGTTTAGAAGAATGAATTAGATTTTGGCACACATAACACATGAGAAAAACTAATGACAGAAGGAGAAACTATGAAAAGACACATTACCACAAGAATCCCACAAAAATAGCTGCAAATCCTGGTTTATTTCCTTGCCAAAGTGCTATAGAGATGTACAATATAGCTCAGAGCATCCAAGAGAGTCCAACCTTTCCTAATGATTGAAAAAATACATACTATAGACATCAAAACCACCTATTCTAGCCATCAGGGGTCGAATCCAAGAGATAAAGGATTGTTACAACCATTTCCAAACAAGGAGCAGGATTAAAGGTAGTGGAACAACTTGCCTCTAAAACCATGGAAACTCATTCATTTACCCCCAAACCACCTCAAAATGATGAATCTACCCTCTAAGGTAATTTTAAAATTACATTTACATAGAATGACATCATTTATAATCATAAATTCATCCAATGTGAGAGAAAAATTCAACTTGTAGAAAAACTAGGTGAAATTTGGAATTTTTGGCAAACTGGCTCTATGCGTAGCGCCACTTGCTAGGTGTGTAGCGCCACTTCACAACTTATTTTGGAGGCCTTCCCTTTAGCCAAATTGAGCCCAAGATAGCTCTTTGGAAAGGTCTTCCTATCCAATTTCAGGAACATCTTTAATTTTTTCATTTGGATGTTAGTTTCCCCCTCAAATATGAAATCCCCCAAGGCTGCTTCTGTGTGTCCAAAAAGAGGCAGAGAGGTCATTTTTTGATGGTTTTTTGACCTTTAGGTGACCAAGTTTTGCTCCAAAATTGTTGAGATTTTTTGGGTTTGATTCTCTCATCATGTTGAATCCAAATATACAAGCCCTTTCTCCAAAAAGTCTTCCAGTGAAAAACATAGCGCTGGTGGCACTATGCACCTAGGGAAAATTTCTGTGTTTTAGAATTTCAAAAATTGAAAATGACCAAAATTTGTCAAAACTTGCCCAGATTTGGCACAATCCATTATCATTAATTGCTTTTATGGGCTAGTGAAGCTTCAGCCAAGATTTTTAGCTTGTCTTGCTCCTTTTTTCTCCTTAAGGCCTTCCTCAACCTAGCCTTCTTCTTGTCTCTATTGGCCTTGTGTCGCTACCCAACCTGTCCCTGTTTAGTTGAAGAAGAAGGCAAAGCCCCTTAAAATCCTTATGGAGATAACATTTTCCTATGGCCTGAAGATGAAGGAGAGACCCCTTCCACACCTTGTGGAGATAATACTTGCCTGGAAACTACAAAAAGTTTCCTAGTGCCCCTCTCATATGTCACAAATACTGGCACTCCAATAGTTTCAGTTTCTTGGACCTTTTCATGTCCTGAAGGTTCACCTTCTTCATGAGGTACTAATGAAAAGACTTGAGGGCCTTTGAGCATTTAAAGAGAAATGAAAGTTTCCCATGGCATGTTAAGAAGGTTCAACTGATTTTAAACAATGATTTTAATCAAAGAGTAGTGGTAAATGCCAATTAACTGCTCGAGGTATGATTTCTTCTTTACAATGAGTGCCATCATCTCAATGTTTCTGAACATAAAGTAGGGGATATTCATCATTCTCACCCTAGTTAAATGCATCAACATTCTAATGTGGTAGGCATACAGTCAGGAGAACCTACCTTCACAAGTAAAGTACTTGATGATGATCTTCATCAATGGAGCAAACCTGTCCTCCAAGAATTTAAAGGGGAATACTCTCTTGAGTTTGTTATGATATTTAACCTTGATGTAAGGCTCATATTACTCCTTGTCAATGTCCTGACCTTTGTTCCACTTTTCACCCACATTTGGAATACCTGTAGCCTCTGAAATGACAGCCGGTGAAAAAGTGAATGTAACTCCAGCAAGGTTTACCTCATTGTTGTCCAAATGTGTCACAAACAACCTTGCTAACTCATGATGATATTTAACCCTTTCCACCATTTCACAGAAACTGAAACATGACTGATGTCTAAAACAAGAAATGGAAAATGGGCAAGCTTGCAGCTCCCTCAAACTGGTGGGCTCCTCTCTGATATGTTTTCCTCCCTTATGAGGCTTCCTGCCCTGTGTCTCTCTCTCCCTGGAACTATAACTAAGGGTTTCATCTTCCAGCTCATACTCATTGTCCCTCTCCATTGTTGTATAGTCATTTCTTTTGTGGTGAATGAAGTGTGGTGAATGAAGAGATATGGTGAATGGATATAACATGAGTATGAAGAGATTTTAATAGGAAAATAGGTGAGGGTGAACAGGAGTGGGAATGGGATTTAGGGAATGAGTAGGGTTAGTGAATAGTGTAGGGTTTTGGGAAACGTACAGGGTTTGGGATTGGGGAAAATGTATGAGGGAATGATGTTTTGGGAATAATATATGTGGGGATGGGGTTTATGGAACCACAAATAAATGATTTAGGACAACAATAATGAGTGAGATTTTTAAAGTATATGAGACAATTAGTGATAATTAGGGTTTGATTTTTTGAGGGACAAAACCACCCAAGACTGATGCAACAATCTCTTTTCAGCAAGAATGATGGTATTACTTACTTGCAAAAAGGAAATGGTGAATTTTTGAGTTGAGTTGATGCAATTTGCAATGATCTGGAGCCTAGCTACCAGGTGCATGCGCACTCACCTAGGTGCGCAGTGCTAGTTCAAATTTACATTGTAGGAAAAACCCAGGTGCGTAGCACCAGCTCTATGCGTAACATCGAACTTTAGTGCATAGTGCTAGTCAGTTTTCTCCACAAACACAGTGATTTCATTCCCTTTTCTTAATAACACTTCAAAATCGTGTTTTTGCTCATGGACCTCACCTCAAACAATGAAATGACTTAAGAGAGGGATGACCTTTATATGGCTTGGCAACTTTTGATTTTTTAGTTTTCAAAACCCACTTTATAATGTCTATTTGCTTTTTCAAATACTCTGTTTTTTGGATGCTTGATCTTTTGCTTGAAATAGGTGAACTGGTGCTTGATTTCTTTGACTTTTGCAGTGGCATGTTCTTGGAAATATCAGTAGGTGACCAGGAGCAACATGAAACTATTAATTACATATGATAAATAATAAAATTACATCAAATTTACAAACAATATATCATTGCTCTGTTTTCACCTCAAACTGGTTTTGAGGTGAAAAGTTTATTAAGTTTACAAATTATGAAATTAAAACCTTTTTTCTCATGTGTCTACTGGCCATTATTAGTTACTGTAAATTTGACCATGGTAAAACCCTAATACCTAATGAGACTAAAACCCTAAGACCTAAGACCAAATTGATGAAATGAACTGAAAATAAACATGAACCATTGACTAAACAGTATAAAAAGAGGTCAGCAGATATGTGTCATGAGGGATAAAACTGAAATGTACCCTACCATCAGTTGATCCATGACCCAATGGAATGTAACTCATCAGAATGGGACCCCTAGTATGAAATGCAAAAGAGTAAATTTTGATCATTGATGGCAGTGTGAATACACTGACACTAATAGTAGACACATTGAAGTTGTGTGAAGACTATTGTAGATCATGATGGTTATTTTAAATCATCATGAGGTAACTCTGCAGACTATGTTTGCACGATATCAAGAATTGTAAAGACTCCTTCATATGAAGATAGGTTATCATTGATGTAGCTGATGGGCCTCTAAATTAGACATAAATTAAGGCCCATGCCTCTAAATCAAAACATAAATGAAGGCCTATGACCATCCTTCAGCACATTAAACCTCTCTTTCTACATTATATAATTTATTTTTAACTTTAATATATTGATCAGGAAGATTTATGAATAATTGGATATTTGTGCCTAATATTATTTGTTTTTGTGGAATATTATGAGAATATTCGGCAGATTATGAAGATTTGGAGGAGGAGATAATTTAGGGACTTGTTCCCTGCTACAGGAGGATCAATAATAAATAATAAATCAACAATATATCATGGAAATTATGGCACAGATTGTGGAATTCCAATGATTGAGAAAATTTAGGAATGTGCTCCTCTAATCAAGGGACTAGATCCACTAATTAAGGGATTTTGGTGGGGAAAGCTTCCTCCTTTCATCGAGAATGATTCTTAATCATTTTGAATATGTACCAAGTCAAATTTTCCTCTAGGTAGAGATTTTCATTAGTGTTATTGTGGAGAGAGCTTGTATTTTTGCAACTCCATTGTATTTTCTTGCAGGGATGTAATTCTATTGAGGAAAATAATGAAGATTGGTGTCATGTTTAGCTTATAAATCTTGTTATCCTCCATAGGTCTTTGAGTTTCCTTGGGCTTGGCCATCCCAGGAACCTCAGAGCCCTTTTGTATAATTTTCTTTCCTTCTTTTCACTGCTTATTCACATGCATCTCTAGTTTTTATTTCTTTATATTTCTGCATTTAGTATTAATTGTTTCTTGTTGTAGGATTGAGTTAAATGGTTGATGTAAGATCTTTTGAAATATCACAAGCACTATTTAATCCTTGGTAAATCTTTGGAATTTCATAGTAATCATTGAGTTGCTTGGATTAGTCTTCATATTCCAAAATCTAGATTGCTAGACTTCCTTTTTAGAAAAGAACAATAAATTTCTGCTATTTTTTAGAGCATGCTAAAAATATTCAATAGATTTGGATCCACTTGCATTAGATTATAAAAACATTCTAGTTCATAACAAAAATTACCCGATTGTATTTTCACTTGATTTTGTTAGGCATTTTTTAGATTTACTCGCTCACTAGTTCTCGAATTTCTAGATTTTCGACTAGTAATGTTTTTTTATTTCTTTTGCATGGGTTAACTGAGGTCTTTTTGAGTGATTCCACTTGGAATAGGGCCCTAATAAACCCTAGTTAATAAAAAAAATTGTCTCTTCCAATTTGGATTTTATTTTCTTGGTCATTAAGCCCTCACTAATTTCATCATTTCACAAGGAAACTTCTCCAATCTTTTTGAGCAAATCCATCCATCTCCCAACTTTGGTTTTGAGTTCTGAAGTGGTCCTAGGCACTCCCTTGCCTCATTCCATCCACCAACCACCTTCCCTAAGCTTTCCATCACTTTCAACATCCATCATTTTTCTCTCGGTTGTAACCTGTAGGTATTTAGTACATCCTGTAGGTTTTCTTGTAGTGGCCTATTTCGAGGCCGAATTGAGGGAAATCCTCCAGGAAGCTACACAGGGTCACTTAAGGGTCTCCGAAGCCTTACAAACATACACCATCATCTTCAAGCCACCTGCCACATCACCAAAAGAGATTATATTTCACACTCTCACATGAAAAAAAAGACAAAAAGGAAAACATATTTATTTTATTCATTTACATGCACAATAGTAGAAGATTTGATGGTTTGAATCTGCATGCTTAGGACAATAGGATTTCATACATGTTAACTTAGCATTATTTTGAAGAAAAGCCTCTTAAAAGTTAGTTAGAAAATGGTGTGTTTTATCATTTGATTTTAGTCTCTTTCCTTGTACTTTCTTTCTTTTTTTTTTTTCCGAGGAAAAAACAAAAACTTTTTATTAGCAAAATAAAAAGTTTTACAATCTGTTTAAAACACTTCCACAGAAGTTTGCCCCCCTAGAGCTGAGCACATAATACTGGCTGATTCTAATTAGTGCTTGTGAAAAAAGACAAAAATATGCAGCTGCTCTGATCAGCAACTCTGTCCAGCAGCAACTCTATCCAGCCAAGCCTTTTTCCTGCTATATAGTAATATCATAACTGTTTTTTTTGTTTTAAGAACCGCAGAAAAGGCCGCCTTCTATGAAGGAAAACAACCCCGCCTAACATATTCTGAGCGTATGAACAAATCGTTGTTTTAAAATGTCTGAGTTTTGAGGAAACTTTCTAATGCAGCCTGTGATATATCTTTACATAAAAGAAAAAGAATAAAAACAGCGTCTTTGGAGCCTGTAGAAATAGCAAAACCTGAGAGAGATAAAAAGGAGGAGCTGTCTCCCCAATCATATAGGCGGAGCGAATGGTGGCTGTAGTGAAAAGGTTTGGTGCCCCTGTAGAGATTCCTCTATCGCCCATCCGCCCAAATCCTGTTGAAGGCCAGCTTTAGAGAGCTGGTCGGCCTCTTCATTATTTTCCCTGAAGATATGACATAGCTGAAAACTGTTGAAGGACGTCCTTAGTGTTGACACCTAATCCGAAACGGATGGGTGAACTGGACAGTCATCCAGAAGATGAACTGATCCGTCTCATTTGTATATATAAATATAGGTTACCTAATGAATAAGAATATCAGTTTTCTCTCGCTCATTAAGCCTGGAGTTACCCTGGCCTGACATGGTATCAGAGCACAGGTCCCATAATAGTTGTAACTCCTGCCTGAGAGCTGCTCAGTCTCTGACATCCCTGAAATAGCTGAAGACTGCCGCTGCTGCCTGGAGACTGCCGCTGCCTGGAGACTGCCGCTGCCTGCAAACTCCTGGATTGGTAACGTATTGAAACGTTTTGCTCATTGAAATTATGAATGACAGCCTTTCCGTTTCGACCCCAGGGTGAACTCCTCGTGCTGCAAATTTTTTATATATATATACTGAATGGACTCCTGGTGAAACTTCTTCAAACCTGGGAATCGATGTTTTGGGAGAGTGACTGTGCATATCAATTCCAGTGTGTATATCCATCCTTATTAAAAAGAGTGGGCCACCGAACAGATTAGTGAAGTTAGGCGACCTTTATGGACATGTCGAGAGTCCTCTCAATAATGAATTAAACGCCATGATCATTGTAATTTTATAGCAGAATTGTGCATATCGAGATATATATGGTGGTGATAGCAGAATTTTAAATTTTTTATATATGAGCTGAGATATATATGGTGGTGATAGCAGAATTTTAAATTTTTTTATATATATGAGCTGAGATATATATGGAGATAGCAGAATTTTAAATGACATGAGCTGAGATATATATATGGTGATTTAAAGCAGAGTTTGAAGTGTAGAAATGGTGATATAAAGCAGGGTTTTAAATGATTTTTTTTCTCCATACTCAATTTTTAAAGCAGAGATATACACAGTAATTCTCCATATCAAAATCAATTTTTTTAAAGCAGCAAAGTTTTTTTTTTCTCATCAGAAGTATATCAGCAGCAGTAACAAAATGCATTCAATCATCTCTATGATAGGAATAGTTCTCACTGGCAAGGAGAACTATCCTGACTGGTCCCGGATGGTACAACACACCCTCATTTTCAATGAGCTGTGGAAAGGAGTGTGTGTCGGAGAAGGAGACAGTGACCCAGAAAAGCCCACATCAGACAAGAGCTTGCCATCTGGGAAAACAAGAACAACAAAGCGTATGCATTAATAGCAGCGTCTGTAAATAAGGAGGTGAGTC
>APFE030404055.1:3390-14159 GCA_000404065.3 Pinus taeda
TTTGGAAATGATACCCCTGCTACCATAAAAGGAAAAGGAATTGCTCAATTAAAAGAAAAGGTCAAGGTTGGAAATGTTTTATATGTTGATGGATTGAAACATAATCTTCTAAGTGTCAGTCAGATGTGTGATCAAAGAACCGAGGTGATATTCAGATCAAATGGATGTATTGTTCGTGATCTTGATACAGGTAAAATAGTGATCAAAGGCCAAAGAACTCCAAATAATTTGTACATATTTGAAGAAGGACAACAACAATGCTACCTAAGCAAGGATGATGAGCACTGGTTATGGCATCGGAGGTTGGGACACCTAAGCTTTTCACAAATAAGGAAAGCATGCAAATACCAAGCAGTTCGTGGTCTTCCAGATATCAAAATTCTAGAAAACACCATATGCAAATCATGTCAGTTTGGAAAGAAAACCATAACTAACTTCCCTGAGAAGGAAGGATCAGCCAGCAGACCTCTTGAGCTAGTTCATACAGATGTATGCAGTCCATTCAGGACAAGGTCACCTAGAGGAGAAGAATACCTTATATTATTCATTGACGACTTCTCCAGGATGGTTTGATTAGGACTTATGAAGCACAAGGATGAAGCATTCGAAAAATTCAAATCCTTCAAAGCCTTGGTTGAGAATGAATCAGATTACAAAATTAAGTGCCTCAGATCCGACAGAGGTGGGGAGTTTACCTCAAATGAATTTTTCAATTTCTATGAAGAACATGGAATAAGAAGGGAATTCTCTACAGCTAGGACTCCTCAGAAAAATGGAGTGGTGGAAAGGATGAACAGAACAGTCCAACAAATGCCTCGTGCTATGCTTGATGAGTCTTGTACTCCCGCAACCTTCTGGGGTGAAGCTGCATATGCTGCGGTTGTTATTCTCAACAAAACAAATGTCCGAGTGAACAACACTCAAACTCCGCATGAGCTTTAGTATGGTGAGACTCCTTCGGTAAAGCATTTTAAAATATTTGGGAGCAAATGCTATATTAAGAATACTGATGAACAACTTGGCAAACTTGAACCGAGAGCAGATGAAGGCATTCTTCTTGGTTATTCTCCCTACAACAAAGCATATAATTGTTATAATAAAAGACTTGGAAGAATTGTTGACAACATTGATGTAGTGGTTGATGAAAAAGGATACATCCCTAGGCAAGTAAATCATGATGATATCGAAGAGGATGAAGACATATTTCTCCAAATCAGACTTGATGATGAAGAAGAGAACCATGAGAAGAAACCCATTGAGGAAAGCAGAGGAACAGATAAGGATAGAAGAAAAGACTCCTTCTAGGTATGTTCAAAAGAATCATCCAGAATCACAAATTTTTGGGCAAAAGGAGGCTGGCATACAAACAAGAAGAACAATTGCAGAAGCTTCAAGCTATTTGGCATTACTCTCCTCCACTGAACCACAAAATGTAAGAGAAGCTTGCAAAGATGAATGTTGGGTCAAGGAAATGGATGAAGAACTTAAGCAGATTGAAAAGAACAACACTTGGGAGTTGGTTCCTAGACCAAAAGATAAGAATGTCATAGGGACAAAATGGATCTTCAAGAACAAGTTGAATGAAAATGGGGATGCTATTAGAAACAAGGCCAGACTTGTTTGTAAATGGTATGCTCAACAAGAAGGAATAGACTTTGAAGAAACTTTTGCTCCTGTTGCTAGACTTGAGGCCATCCGAATGTTCCTTGCTCTCTCGAGTTTTCAAAAGTTCAAAGTTTTTCAAATGGACGTGAAATCAACCTTTCTAAATGAGGACTTAGAAGAAGAAGTGTACATTGAGAAACCAGATGGTTTCATCCTTGGGAATAATCCAAATCTTGTATGCAGAATAAAAAAAGGCTCTCTATGGTCTTAAACAGGCTCCAAGGGCTTGGTACTATCGTTTGGACAAGTATCTTCATCAACAAGGCTTTTCAAAAGGATCAACACATAGCAATCTTTATATCAAGATAGAAAATAACAAATTGCTAATATTTGTTGTGTATGTAGATGACATTATCTTTAGCAGCAATGAAGAAGCTATGAGTCAAAGCTTTGCCTTGGTGATGCAAAAAGAATTCAAAATGTCTTTGCTTGGAGAGCTGACATACTTTCTTGGATTGCAAATCCAACAGAATGAAGGTGGTATCTTCTTGTCTCAAACTAAGTACCTCAAGCAGATTCTGAAGAAGTATGGCATGGAAGATGCAAAACTAGTATGTACCCCCATGGTTACAGGATGCAGTCTTAGTGCAAATGATGAATCAACAGTAGTACATCAGCCAACCTATAGATAGATGATTGGAAGTCTACTTTATTTGACAGGTACCCGACCAGACATCATGCATGCAGTAGGAATAGTTGGAAGATTTCAGGCTAATCCAAAGGAAACTCATCTTCAGGCAGTGAAGAGAATATTTAAGTACCTTCAAGGAACTCAAAACTATGGCTTATGGTATCCTAGAGATACAGATCTCACACTTCATGCTTATACAGATGCAGATTGGGCCGGAAGCGTGGATGACAGGAAGAGCACAAGTGGTGGTGCATTCTTTATGGGTTCCAGATTAGTATCCTGGTTCAGCAAGAAACAAAGTTCGATTGCCTTATCTACAGTTGAAGCAAAATATGTGGCAGCTGCATCTTGCTGCACTCAACTCCTTTGGATGATGCAGACCTTGCAGGATTTTCAAATCACTTGTACACCACCTATCTCCATCTTATGTGATAATACAAGTGCAATCAACATTTCAAAAAATCCAGTCATGCATTCAAAGACCAAGCACATACCGATCAAGTATCACTTTCTCCGTGAACAAGTGTTGGAACAAAAGGTCAAATTGGAATATGTTCCTTCTAAGGAACAAGTGGCTGATATTCTCACCAAACCACTGCCCAGGGAAACTTTTGAATATCTCAGATAGAAGCTGGGAGTAGTTGATGTATCATCTTGCTGTTAAATCTTGTCAGTTTCAGAGAAAAATGGGTGTACACGTGTTGCATGAGGAGGATCCGCGTACATACGCATGTTAGTAGGCAGAAAGTCGTGTATATGGAGGATTGATGGATATCAGAAGTAACAGGGTCTGCTTGAAATTTGTCTGATATGGGTCTGACAGAGACCATCTAGCACAGGTTCAAGGGGAGCAAATAATCTTCTAATAATGTATTGTTGGCATTATCTTAGAAGCTTTTGGTTCTTAGCTGTTGTTGATTTCAGGTAGAATAGAGGCAGAGGGAGAACATAAGAAAATCTTTGTTGCTGATCTGAATGGTGATTGACAATTACTGCTGCTATCAGTTGTTGGTGACTTCCATAAGTCTTGTTTGAAATATTTCGTCTCTATCTTTTTCTTATATGGTGTCAAGGTCATGTAACGGCCTATATTGGTTTCCCCACTATGCCTGGGATGAAGATGGAATGTATTTGGTCATCATATGTAAATTCCTGATGTATTCCCACTTGGTTGGGTAGATGATCCACACTTGGTTGGGTGGTAGATGTATGTATTGAGTCTTTTGGTGATAGGAAGGTCTTTTATGATGCATAAGTCTTGGTTCTTCTGGAAGAACATCTTTTTGCAGATATTGCCTACAACTAGGGGGAGCATGGTCAGCACAAGCATGTACTCAGGGGGAGCACAACCCTTTGCCCTTGATGTCAAAGGGGGAGATTGATCTTGAGGATGGTGTTGCCATTAAGTCCAAAGGGGGAGATTATTGGCATTATGGCACAGGTTTGGAGCTATGACATAGGTGTTGTCCTTGATGGAAACTCTCCTTGGTAAAAAATCTCAGTTCAGGCATTGAGAAAGAAGAAAAAGACATATACGCAGGTTCATCGAGACGAAGACGCGTATACACGCGGGTTATACATTACAAAAGCGTGTATATGTTGGGGATCATACTTTTGGTCCATGGTAGTTAGTTCTTGGGAATTGAACCTATGTTTTGGACCATGGCGCTCGTCGATTGTGTTGATCCCTAGTTTTGGGTTCATGGTATTGAAATGTTATGGTTTTGGACCATGGTATTGAGGAAGGCCTAAGACTATAAAAGAGGAAGGAGATCTTGTGGCAAAGGATCATCTGAATTATTATTGAATATCTGATAAAGGGCTAGCATTGGTATATTGGTAATTGGGTTATGATGCAGATCTGGATCTGAATGAAGGAGGAACCTTAGCGCAAAAGGGATAAGTTCTACTCATGGGTCATAATCTTTAAGCTTGAATGATAGTATCTTTGTATGATTTTGATCTGCTAGATGTGGCACTTGCTTGATCTATAAGTCTGATAATCTGGGATAATTAGTGATTGAATATCTGAAAGAATGAATTATCCTTTATAGATCTATACGCAGGTTTAGTGAAGTGAAGGGGCATATACACGCAGATTCAGAGAAGTCAAGACGTGTATACGCAGGTTGTTCCATATGCAGAGCCGTATGCACGCAGGTTTCAGGTTGATAAAGTAGCGTATATGTTTTAAACTGTGATCTTGCTGCTTCTGTTTATTGCTGCAGTGTTCTGGGTTCAGATTTTGGTGTGTGGTTTCTGGTTCTGTGTTTTGGGTACAGTTGTCAGAGAAGCATCTACTTGATTCAGATCTAATTGGTGAAAAAGGAGATTGGTTGATGGAAAAATTCTTGATGATTGATTGATGTTCATGGATCCAGTCTGAAAATTTATGAAACGTGGTCTTTGGAAGAAAGAGAAGGTTGTAGCCTTCGTAGGCCAGCACCTACGTACTAGTATCTTGGCTAGTACAAGAGCTAAAGGGGGTTGTAGCTGCCTTCCAGGTGAAGCTGGAGAATGAGAGAGGGTTGTATCTCTCTGCAGGTTTCAGCCTGCATACTGGTAAAGGATTGCACCAGTACATTGTAAAAGAAGTTTCTAATTAAAGAAAGATAGAGACGAATTGCAGCAGGTGGTTTTCACCCACATTGAGTTTCCACCTTATATGTGATTCTGCATCACATATTAACAATCATCATCAGAAAGATAAAGTTATTAAAAGTCTGCTTTGTATACGCGGGTTTCCTTCTGCATAATTGCGTATATATTCGGGTTTAACTAACTAAAGTAGCGTATACAATTTGTGTTTGAAAAAGGAATATTTGACTTGATAATACTGATTCACCCCCCCTCTCAGTGTTATTTCCAACATGAAACTATTTTTCATGAACAGTCGTTGATTCGTCCAATTGCCTCGCCCACATGCATGTTGTTCCATTTTCTGAATCTGTCATTCACCATTTGCATGCATGATTATTCAATTATGCTTACGCTCAGTATCACCATGCATTCACATTCACATTCGCGTTTAGTTGCCCATCGGCTAGTCTGGCCAGCCCTGGCTCGGACTCTACCTAACCAAGAGCCTCACCAAGACATCATTACATAATCCTGAGAGGGAAGGCTCTGACTTCCTCTCCAGAAATGTGCATTTGTACCACGTAGCTATTCCCCAGGCTTGCCTTGCGCAATCCTGAGGGACAATTATTGCTGGCCCAAAAAATTGCACAATGCAGTCATTGAGCCTGCAGCCATTGCCAGCTGAAATTACTCATTGCACAATTCCAGTAGTCAACAGTCAGACTCGACTGTGCATTGCACAGTTTCAGTAGCCAGTCAGCCTCATGACAACATCAACTGTGCCTTGCGCGGTCTTGACATTCAGTCTCCTGACCTCCCGACTGAAATTGCATAACCTTCATGATCAGTGACATAGGTATGTTGCAAGTCGATGCTCAAATTCGTTTTGGTTTTCGATTGACAGGTTGCTTGCCATGAGTGTTTCCATGTCTCCAGGTATCACAAGTTTTCATATGCCTCTTAGCGGCACAGGTACAATGGTTCCAGGAGAGCAAAATCGAAGACACCATTCATAGCACACTTGGGGATGTAGTCGATCAAGCGTCTATGACCTTGCCTACTCACAAAGACATCAAGCTATTCGTAAACAAGGGAATCAAGATATGGCAACAACATCATCATAGTAATCAACATCACGAACAACAGCGAAAGGCAACATACCGGATGCAACGAATGCAAGAGGAGGGTTGTTGATAACACGAAGGCGGAATAAAGTTGCAAGCTCAAGCACATTCATTGACGATGAAAGCAACTTAGGAGACTCAAGCTATGAGGTGATGGTGCGACATGAAGATCACACAAAGACAAACAATGGAACAAATAAGGAGTTGCATGTGTTGAAGCAACAACTCAAGGAAGACCATGACGCTGCACAGACAAGCGAATGAGTTGCAACAGGAACAGGGACAACAATGGGTGCAACATGCACTCATGGATGAAACTGCACCCGTACAAGTTAAAGATCCATCCCAGCAGTTGACACATAGCAGACATGGTGAGCAGTGTTGTTGATCACATGCAAGGGATTCAGGAGCATGCATGTGATTGTGCGTATGCATGCGATCCAAACCATTCAGCACACTCACCAAGGGGAAGACAAGAAGCATGTCTGACTGGAGCTGAACATGTACTTCAACAAGTTGATGCGCATGACCACCAACACACACTTGAAGATTAGCACGAACACTATGCATCAGTATGTTTCTCGTTCAACCGCACCCAAGAAGACCATGTGCATGTTAGCAGATGAGTTGGATGAAAGGGTTGAGCCAATGCATGGTTGCAACGGAGGCAAGAGTTTTCTTTAACAAGATGTCACCATGAGGTGCATGCACACTATCACGGATGACCAAGCTTGGCATCAACTCATCACCTTCACCATCACAAGCATGTCAAAGAGTTGGTCTCATCACAACTGACCGAGTGTCAATGATGTCTTGCATGGCTTGCCCAAGTGATGTTGTCTCACATGAGCACATGTGCATTGTAATGTTGAGTCATGTCAAGTGTAAGTCAAGTGTCAATAGTTGGATGCAATTGTCATAGAGTAGGTGAAGAGTCATGAGGGTAGTTGAACTATCACAAAGGGGAATGTCAAGGGTCACCCCACACTTTTCTATAAATAGTCCCTCATAACTCATTGTAAGGGCTTTTTGGTCAACCAAGATTCTGATAAGACTATCTTGGAAAGAGCTTGGACAATATTGTTATGCACCTTGGCTTCTCCACTGCACTAAGCTAGTTCATCTCTTCAGAGGAGCAGGTAGATGTGGCTGTAATGTTCCACTAATGGGGCTAACAGGTTTACATGGATGTATTGTATGATTAGAACTTACACTTCTTTATATAATAAGAGCTAGCACATTTTCATGCATATGTTGTTATTGTAGTTGGACTGTTCTGGTTGCCTTAATGATATATGTTGTTTAACTTACGTATTTGTGTATAAACTGATTCATATGCAATTATATGAATCTTGTTGCAAATGTGATGTTGGTTTAACCATCACTTTGCATTGTCGACTTCTCTGCTTTCTAGCTTGTGATGCATCTTCGCTCATGTGTTCCCTTCCCAGCTGAGTACTAATACAGGTTATCAAGGGTCACACTCATCCCACCCGCTTTGTGTTAGAACCTCTCATGCACCTTCCTTGACTCATCGCAGTGGTCACACCCTTACTACTGGCAGAGTTATCTTACTTGCCTCCGTGCGACATCTAAGTCAAGGCATTACCTTACGACCCACTGCTAGGACTTCTACACCAAATGGTCTGAGGTCTAATTGGGACTTCTTACTGGGGAGATCCCCTTGACATGTTGGCGGGTCTAGCACCGTCAACATTTCTGGCGCTAGAAGGAGGGCCCGATGACAAGCTGTGTCCTCTCATCTATTTTTGAACCTTTGCACATCTTTTATGGAGTCTTGCACTTTCTTCCCCAACGATGTTTTTCGAATCGTGAAGATGTCTCCATCACGGGGAAGCTTTTCAATCTCTTGTCTACTTTCATGTATGATGGTGAAGGCAAAGTGGCATGGCCTGAGCACTTATATTAATTTATTTCCATGCTTCATGAGGAAGATGAGTTTTCTAACGAATAGGCTGATTTGCTGCTTGCATACACACTTCGTGAATCTCCATTTCGTCGGGTGCTCAACCTACCAGCTGGCATCATGCACTCTTTTGAGCACTTTTGTGATCTCATTGAAGACACGTTCTATAATTTCGATCCAGACCATCTTGAATGGAAACTGTTACAGCAACAGAGGGCTCCACATGAATCAATTATTGATTTTTGGCAGTGCTTCCGTGACTTGCATTTTCAAGCTCCGAGGAGCTAGATGAAATTTGCTTATCTTTGGGATTGGTTTGAGTATTGCCTTAAGAAATCTGCCCGTCCCAAGAGAAAGTTTGTGTCAGGCCAGGAGTAACTCCAGACTTGGCAGAAAAACTGATTCATTTATTTCATTAGGTAGCTATTGTTATATACATGAATGTGACTGATCAGTTCATCTTCTTGATGACTGTTCACATTCCAAATTCACCCAATCACAGAGGATTAAGTGTCAACATTCCCCCCTTTAATCTGAAGGGATGTTGGTGAGTTCAAGCATCGTTCTGAATCTTTCAAGCTTTTCTCTTCCAAGCGCTTTGGTGAAGATGTCTGCAATTTGCTCATTTGTGGAACAATGACGGAGATGGATTGTTTTGGCCTCAACATGATGTCGGATCAGATGAAATTTAGTATTGATGTGCTTTGTACGATCATGGAACTTTGGGTTATTGGCCAACTTTATTGCAGAGGTGTTGTCAATCATGAGTGGAGTTGATTGTACTTGTTTTACCTGCAAATCTTCAAGAATTTTCCTGAGCCACACAATTTCTTTCGTTGCTTCAACTGCTACCACGTATTCTGCTTCTGTTGTGGAATCTGCTGGAACTGATTGTTTGCGTGATCTCCAAGAGACAGCTCCTGATCCAAGACTCATAGCATATCCTGAATTAGATACTCCAGTTTCTTTGTCTCCATCGAAGTCTGAATCAGAGTATCCAATCAAGCTGAAGTCGTCCACCTGTGTATACTTGATTCCAAGGTCTTGAGTTCCCTTCAAGTACCTTAGAACTCTTTTTGCACCAGACCAATGTCCCTCATAAGGCTTTTGCATAAACCTGGAGAGGATTCCAACAACAAATGACATGTCTAGTCTAGTAGTAGTGAGATAGATGAGACTTCCTATAAGCTGTCTGTACTTTGTTGCATCCTCAAATTCTTTTCCTTCAATAGATGTGAGCTTAAGTTTTGTTCCATTGGAGTAGTAAGAGGATTGCACTCTGTCATGCCAAACTTGTTCAACAAATCTCCAATGTATTTCTTTTGAGAAAGAAATATGGATTTTGGATGTTGGGTTACTTCAATGCCAAGATAGTAATGAACATAGCCCAAATCAGTGATTTCAAAACTTTTTCCTAATTCTTTCTTTATGGATGCAATATATCTTTCATTATTCCCTGTCATTAAAATATCATCTACATATACGACAAGATATACAACTGTTTTTCCAACTTTCTTGACAAATAAAGTTGCATCATCAAGATCAAAATGATTGAAGTTGAGTTTCAGAAGATGCTCAGTTAGTTTTTCATACCAGGCTCGTGGTGCTTGTTTGAGGCCATACAAGGACTTCACAAGTTTCCATACTTTATGTTCATGTCCTTTCACAGCAAATCCTTCAGGCTGGGACATAAAAAACATTTTCTTTTAGATCTCCATTCAAGAAGGAAGTTTTTACATCCATTTGATGTACTTTCCAACTGTTCTGAGCTGCTAGTGCAAAGAGTGTCCAGATGGTGGCCCATTTTGCTGTGGGGGAAAAAGTTTCCTCATAATCGACCCCTTCCTTCTGTGCAAAACCTTTTGCCACAAGCCTACTTTGTGCTTGTCAAGTGAGCCATCAGCTTTGTACTTGTTCTTGTAGACCCACTTGCAGCCAATTGGTTTGGTTCCAAATGGAGGATCAACCAACCAGCGTCCAAGTGCCGTTCTTTATGAGGGCATCATACTCCTTTTGCATTGCTTCTTTCCATTCATCATGAGAAGTAGCTTTTTTAAAGGAAGTTGGTTCAAAATCTGTAGACAAGTTCAATTCACAATCATAAGAAACATCCATATCAACAGGTGAATTAGAGTCATCTACATCACCTCCATTTTGTCGGTTTGCATTTCTGGTTCCTGTTTTCCCAATTTCATCAGGATGAACACTTTCAAGTGTCTTTGTCAGCCACTTTGGGGGACCTTTCTGAGATGGTCCAGGCTGCTCTGTTGATTGAGTTGGGGGTGAATCAAGATTGAGTCTCCCAATTCTATCAATTACATCACTTAAAGCATCATCTGTTGTTGGAGTTTCAGTCGGGGGAGAGAATATTCTTCAGAAGAAGATTCCACATGTTGATCTAGTATAGGAATCCCCCCTTCAAGATATGGAATCTGATTTTCAAATTCTTGAAATGATTTCATTTTTGCGAATCTATCCAAGCGATCAAGTTGCCGCTCAACAACATTGTCAGATTTGGATGATTCAAGAAAAATTACATCTCTAGATATAACAAACTTTTTATTTTCTTCATCATAGAAGCGGTATGCTTTGGAGGTATTTGAATACCCCAAGAAAATACACTTACGACTTCTAGCACCAAGTTTGTTTCTATGTACCTTTGGTATCAAAGCATAACAGGTTGAACCAAAAATCCTGAGATGTTTGACCGAAGGAACATGTCCATACCACAATTCATAAGGAGTCTTGTTTCTTATAGCACTAGATGGACATCTATTCTTTATATATGCAGCACATAGAACAGCATCAGCCCAAACCATTATCTTTACATTTTTGAAAAAAA
>APFE030404060.1:2238-13134 GCA_000404065.3 Pinus taeda
TTTTCTCGGATTGTTTCTCTGAATGCTGCGATTTTCTTTAGCAGGGAGGAAACCATTGTTCTTCCTTAAGAAAGCTCTAGACGATAATAATAGAGTTTGAAAACAGCAGCTTTACAGAGAATACTTATTTTATTATTGATACCTTTCATTGTGCTGATATAAAACAAATTCTTGCCAAAGGTTGCTTTCATCAAATTCTTTGACGTTGAAACTAGTATCATATCTATGATAAAGTTAACTCTATCTGTCAATAATAAAGATCAGATTTTTCGAAATTTTTTTACTATTTGTACAAGCGAAAAAAAATCAAAATCTAACAGAGAATTTGGTGTCTTTTTGCGTGAACTCTTGTAGTAACCATCTACAACTGGTTTTATTTATAAGAAAGAAGAAAAACGAAAAGCTATCCTACAAAAAATAGAAGAGTAATCTTCTATGGAAAATATATTTTCAGGATCTGTCCATTAACAGGCAAAGAATCTTTTCTACCTATTAAATCCTGTAACACAAACGTTGATGGGCCTATGACTTCTACAATCTGAAAAGGACCAAGCCACATTTTCTGGAATTTTGTATGTTTGCCCTTCTCTTCATGAGCCTTATCCCATTTCAAAACTAGATCTCCCATCTGAAAATTTTTTCTAGTCATTATGGTTGAATGAAAAGAGGATTTTATTAGTACTTGGTGATGAGCATGGGTTCTCTTAGCTTGTTCTCATTGTTCTTCTAATTTAATTATTTCCCTTTTTTAATTGCAAGGAGGAAGTAGATACTTCAGCGATGTATTGTACTAAAGACAAGGAGGGGATCATTAAGTGAGTTGGAAGAACCACTTCCTTCCCATAAACTAAATTAAAGGGAGAAGTGCCAATTGAAGCTTTCTTCGTTATTCTATCTGCCCATAAAGCATTTACCAAAGTTTTGTGCCAATTCTTTTGGTTCTGGTCAACTGTTCTTTTAATAATCCTGATTAGGTTTTTATTTGTTGACTCAGCTAATCCATTTCCTTGCAGATAGTAGTTGGCTGAATATTTCAGTTTGAACCCTCTTTTAAGTGCAAACTCGGTCATTGCATTCCCAGAAAAATACGAGGCATTATCAAACATCAAAGCCGTTGGTAATCCAAACCTAGTGATTATAAATTGATCTATGAATTCAATGATGTTTTCAGAATTAGCTGTCTTGAGAGGAACTGATTCTACCCATTTAGTAAAATAATCTGTTGTCGTGAGGATATACTTATGTTGTTTAGAAGAGTGAGGAACGATCTCACCTGTTATGTCCAAGCCCCACTGACTGAATGGTTGCTCGATGTTTACCGGCTGTAGTGGCATGGACAACTTCTTTTGTCTCCCTGCAGTAGTTTGGCAGACTTGGCATTTCCTCACGTAACTGTGTGAGTCTTTGAACAGTGTGGGCCAATAGTATCTTGTGCGTAAGATCTTATGTGCAGTAGCATCTCCAGCGTAGTGTCCACTCGCGGTTCATCGTGGAGTTCCTGCAAAACCTTTTCGGCTTCAGTTTTCTCAAGACACCTAAGAAGTACAGAATCATAATTCTTTTTAAATAGAACATCATTTACGAGTTGATATAGTTTAGCTTTTAATCTCAGAGCTCTTTTCTTAGTGTGATCCAGGTGTGCTGGAGCGCAACCGTTCTTAAGATAATAAATGGTGTCAGCATATAATGATTCTGTATCGTTTAGGCTTACCTCATACATTTGTACCTCTTCAAATGAATTTTCAGGAATTTGCGATGCTCCAGCCAACATTTTGCAGAAGCCTTGACCTCTTACAATGCTCGCTGGTTTGATCTCAAGGTCATATTCTTGTAAAGCAGTGATCCAATTTGCTCTTTTTTCACCCTGCAGTAGTTTGGCAGACTTGGCATTTCCTCACGTAACTATGTGAGTCTTTGAACAGTGTGGGCCAATAGTATCTTGCGCGTAAGATCTTATGTGCAGTAGCATCGCCAGCGTAGTGTCCACCCGCGGGTTCATCGTGGAGTTCCTGCAAAACCTTTTCGGCTTCAGTTTTCTCAAGACACCTAAGAAGTACAGAATCATAATTCTTTTTAAACAGAACATCATTTACGAGTTGATATAGTTTAGCTTTTAATCTCAGAGCTCTTTTCTTAGTGTGATCCAGGTGTGCTGGAGCGCAACCGTTCTTAAGATAATAAATGGTGTCAGCATATAATGATTCTGTATCGTTTAGGCTTACCTCATACCTTTGTACCTCTTCAGATGAATTTTCAGGAATTTGTGATGCTCAAGCCAACATTTTGCAGAAGCCTTGACCTCTTACGATGCTCGCTGGTTTGATCTCAAGGTCATATTCTTGTAAAGCAGTGATCCTATCAATGATATTTTGTTTTAACCTTTTTCTATTCCAATCGTTCGCTTCCTCAAGCTTAGTCCTTGCATTTTCACCAGCCATTACTTGGTCTTTTAAAGATAAAATAAGGTCATCTCTGTGTGCTGGCTTTTTTAAAATATGCTCATTTATCATAGGTAGAGCCTCTGCTGCCAGCAGGTGTCCATAGCCTCGACAAGGTTACCTGTTACCCAACAATGATCCTTTATCCTGCTTAAGGCTATTTACAACTTTTCAGAGAAAACCCCATTTTGACACTTTTTCCTTTTTTATTCTTTAAAGAACAATGTCTTGGTTTGGTGGCCAAATTATGACACAGTCATTCACTTGATTTACACTTTTTCTGAGCAAGCTGGCTCGTGATGAGACCCCTTGTCTTTTGATTGCAACAATCTTAAGTCATTGCCCTATTTTGGTGGACAGTATTGGCAAAGTCAGCAAGTTATAATATCTATGATCATGATAAGTCGGCTCATGATGAGACCTCTTATTCTTTGAGATATAGTGTTTTCTCGGATTGTTTCTCTGAATGCTGCGATTTTCTTTAGCAGGGAGGAAACCATTGTTCTTCCTTAAGAAAGCTCTGGACGATAATAATAGAGTTTGAAAACAAATTCTTGCCAAAGGTTGCTTTCATCAAATTCTTTGAGGTTGAAACTAGTATCATATCTATGCTAAAGTTAAATCTATCCGTCAATAATAAAGATCAGATTTTTCGAATTTTTTTTACTATTTGTATAAGCGAAAAAAAATCAAAATCTAACATAGAATTTGGTGTCTTTTTGCGTGAACTCTTGTAGTAACCATCTACAACTGGTTTTATTTATAAGAAAGAAGAAAAACGAAAAGCTATCCTACAAAAAATAGAAGAGTAATCTTCTATGGAAAATATATTTTCAGGATCTGTCCATTAACATGCAAAGAATCTTTTCTACCTGCTAAATCCTGCAACACAAACGTTGATGGGCCTATGAATTCTACAATCTGAAAAGGACCAAGCCACATTTTCTGGAATTTTGTACGTTTGCCCTTCTCTTCATGAGCCTTATCCCATTTCAAAACTAGATCTCCCATCTAAAATTTTTTTCTAGTCATTATGGTTGAATCAAAAGAGGATTTTATTAGTGCTTGGTGATGAGCATGGGTTCTCTTAGCTTGTTCTCGTTGTTCTTCTAATTTATGTATTTCCATTTGCCTTAATTGCAAGGAGGAAGTAGATACTTCATTGATGTATTGTACTAAAGACAAGGAGGGGATCATTAAGTGAGTTGGAAGAACCACTTCCTTCCCATAAACTAAATTAAAGGGAGAAGTGCCGATTGAAGCTTTCTTCGTTATTCTATCTGCCCATAAAGCATTTACCAAAGTTTTGTGCCAATTCTTTTGGTTCTGGTCAACTGTTCTTTTAATAATCCTGATTAGGTTTTTATTTGTTGACTTAGCTAATCCATTTCCTTGTGGATAGTAGTTGGCTGAATATTTCAGTTTGAACCCTCTTTTAAGTGCAAACTCGGTCATTGCATTCCCAGAAACGTACGAGGCATTATCAAACATCAAAGCCGTTGGTAATCCAAACCTAGTGATTATAAATTGATCTATGAATTCAATGATGTTTTCAGAATTAGCTGTCTTGAGAGGAACTGATTCTACCCATTTAGTAAAATAATCTGTTGCTGTGAGGATATACCTATGTTGTTTAGAAGAGTGAGGAACGATCTCACCTGTTATGTCCAAGCCCCACTGACTGGATGGTTGCTTGATGTTTACTGGCTGTAGTGGCATGGACGGCTTCTTTTGTCTCCCTACAGTAGTTTGGCAGACTTGGCATTTCCTCACGTAACTGTGTGAGTCTTTGAACAGTGTGGGCCAATAGTATCTTGCGCGTAAGATCTTATGTGCAGTAGCATCTCTAGCGTAGTGTCCACCCGCAGGTTCATCGTGGAGTTCCTGCAAAACCTTTTCGGCTTCAGTTTTCTCAAGACACCTAAGAAGTACAGAATCATAATTCTTTTTAAACAGAACATCATTTACGAGTTGATATAGTTTAGCTTTTAATCTCAGAGCTCTTTTCTTAGTGTGATCCAGGTGTGCTGGAGCGCAACCGTTCTTAAGATAATAAATGGTGTCAGCATATAATGATTCTGTATCGTTTAGGCTTACCTCATAAGTTTTTACCTCTTCAGATGAATTTTCAGGAATTTGCGATGCTCCAGCCAACATTTTGCAGAAGCCTTGACCTCTTACGATGCTCGCTGGTTTGATCTCAAGGTCATATTCTTGTAAAGCAGTGATCCAATTTTCTCTTTTTTCACCCACATCTTTCTGTATTAGAAGATTTCTTACCGCTGGAAACGGTACTATGATTTTGGTATGGGTTTTAAGTAAGAAAGGTCTGAAGTATTTGATTGCTTTTAAAACAGCATATGCCTGTTTCTCCATGTCTGAATAGTTAAGTTCAGCACCTTGTAGATTCGAGCTAAAAAATGCGATTGGAGCTTCCGCTTTCTCTTGATTTGCTTGAGTTAGAATCGCGGCATATGATTTCTCTGAGGAGAATGTGTATAGGGTAAACGATTCTGAAAAATTTGGGGTTGCTAAAGATGGAGCATTAATGATAGCTTGTTTGATCAGGTTGAATGCTTCATGCTCATCTTGGCCCCATTTGAAATTTGAATTCTTTTTTATCATGGTTTGCAAAGGAGAAACAATTCGTGAAAAATGTGGGACAAATATTTTCACAAAATTGATTTTACCAAGAAAAGATTGCATGGCCTTTTTATTGTGAGGTGAGCATATTTCGGAAATTTCTTTGATTCTATCAGGTTCAATGTGAATACCAGATTTTGATACTATGAATCCTAGAAGTTTTCCTTCACTTAATGTGAAAAAATATTTCTTTGGGTTAAGTGAAATCCCATAACTTAAACATCGTTGAAAGATTTGTTTCAAGTCTTTGAGATGGTCGCTTCGCTTCTTGGAGTACACTGTTATATCATCCAAATAAATCACTATAGATTTATTGACTAAACCTTTGAACGCGATGTTCATGGCTCTCTGAAATGTAGCGCCGGCATTGATCAAACCAAATGGCATCTTCCGATATGTGTATGTGCCCCATTTAGTTCGGAATGTGGTTTTTAACTGATCATCGGGATGTACCAGCACTTGATTGTATCCTGAAAATCCATCCAAGAAAGACATTAGTCTGAGCCCGCTACTGCCTGTAATATCTGCTCCATAGGAGGGAGGGGAAAATTGTCCTTTTGACAGGCTTTGTTGAGATTCCGAAAATCGATGCAGATTCTAATATCTCCGCTTTTCTTTCTAACGGGTACCATATTGGAGACCCATTTGGAATGTCTGACGGGGAAAATTATTCTGGCTTTTAATAACTTATTCAACTCAGTTTTTATTTGGTTTTCTAAATTGGGGTGGATTTTTCTGAGTTTCTGTTGGACAAGTTTTTCGTTGTCAATCATAGGGATAGTATGTTGGATAATAAAGTGTCGCATGTCTTCAGCTCATCGTAATTCCAGGAAAAAACATTTTTGTATTGTCTCAAAAGACGAATATATGCTAGTTTTTCTTCAGGGGTTAGGCCGTGGCCTAGGTTAACGTTTTGTGGTTTATCATCGGTTCCCAGGTTTACTAATTCATAGTTCAGAGTTGAACTGTAGAGCTTGGAATTAGTAGACCTTTTAAACCGAATTTTCAAATCGTATAAGTCTTCCAACTTAACCACCGACTTAGGTATAGCATTATTAGTGCTACTTTGTTGTATTTGTCGATCGTGGTGGTCTTCGTCAATTATTTGATTAGAGTAGGATCCTTCAGAAGTGAGGAAATTTACAATATCAGGATCGTCATTGAATACTCTCCAGTTTGCAATGTTGTCAAGGATGGACGGTCTAAAGATTAATTCTATTGAGAATCTATCTGGACTAAAATCTTCGGAGGGGATGAGTCTAGAGGCTACATTGGCTAAAAGGTCTGCGCTCGCATTTTGAATTCTTGGGATTGATGAAATATTGAACGCTATGAAATGCTCAGTCATATCCTGTACTAGAGATTGATAGTGTTTCAAATGACTTGATAGGAAATGTATGGTGTTACGTACCTGTTTGGCGACAATCCTGGAGTCTCCGAAGACTTGAAGATACTTGACGTTCAACCCGATCGCTTTGTATAGGCCTTGCACCAAGGCCTCATATTCCGCTGTATTGTTTGTGCAATCGAATTCCAGTCTGAACGTAAGCATGGTCTTATCTCCTTCTGGACTAATTAGAACGCATCCTGCTCCTACTCCTTCGTTAGATTTAGAGCCATCAAAATATAATTTCCAAAACAAAGATGTATTTATAGGTTTCTCTACAAAATTAACACACTTCGAATTATCAGTTTGTGAAAAATTTTCGACTTGGGACAAAACTGAATTTTCTAAGTAAGGTGATGTATGAGAATTGAAATTGCCGAGGAAAGAATCTACCGAGTAATTGCCTATGATGCTACTGTTATATGCTATTGCTTCATTTTCCCCCTCTAATTATGTTACTATGTATTTCTAGTGTAACTCTCGTTCAACCTTTATTTGATTTGGTTTACCATTGTAGGGTAACCACATGTGCGACCAGTCAGTTGAGAAGCATCCATGGAGTTTTTCGGACCAATCCCTGCTAAGAATTAAGCCATAGAATTATGGGATATCAGCTACTAGAATGTCGATAACCTGACATACCTTAGGGTTAGACGACAATCTTATGGTGACTTGATTAAGTTCGCCAATCACTTCGACTTGAGATCGATCAAGCTGAACTATGCGCACTGCGGATTTTTGTGGTTGAACATTCAACTTGGCACACATTGATCTGGGTAAAATATTCGTTGAAGCCCCAGAATCTACCAAACAGTTGTGCACATTTTTATTGAAAATTTCATAAGTGAGAAGAAAAGGAGGAGTGTGAGATCTTGATCTCCCTCCAATCAACGTGATGTCATTTCGATCAATCTTATTGGTCGTGTTCGTTGGAGGTCTTCCCATGTTGTTGGAAGCTACAGTTGTAGGCAAAGATGTAGTAGGCACGGCGTGTAATTCTTTCATCATTATCTTCTGTTGATGTTTCAATTTTCTCAATTCATAAAGAGTGATATTAGCCCTAGTCTTTTTCTTGTCATCAATAATATTGTAGTCCATTTCATCCGACACTATTAGTGTTCTTGATGGAGGTGTTTGATCGGGTTGGACTGGGCTAGATTGAGTCACTTTAGCGGTTGTCTTCTTTGTTGCGACTTTTTCTTTTGCTGTAGGGCTTGCGCCCTTCTGCTTAGGGGTAGTTTGGGGAGGATCAAGTTGATTTTTTCTTCGTGTGCTAACCGAAAAATCTTCTTGATCTTCTTCTTGTGGGAGGATGAAATCCAACATTCCTTGTAGTTCCACAATTTCTTCATCATCAGTCTGCCCTTCAGTGGTACTCTCTTCTTCTTCCTCTTCTTCGGATTTAACATTTGAGATAGCGTTGGGTGGTTTCGCATCCATTGAAGGGCCTCTTTTAAAAGCTCTGTAGGGCTTTTTTGAAGAAGTTTCTGCCACTTGTTTTTTTATGTCAATCATCTCATTGGACATGGTCTTTAATACCTTTTGCAACCCTTTTAAATCGAAAGGATATTTCGTCTGTTTCTTCTTGGGGTCTTCCTTGAAGGTGACCTTTTTTGATTTGCGTTCTTCTATCGCAGATCTCTTTTCCAAGGCTATAACGCGTTTCTCTACTGATATCGCCTCTATCAGGTTTTCAATTAAAGTTGTTTTATTTTCCCTATCTATGAAGACTGCTAAGTTTGATGGTAAGGCTGTGATATACCATTCACACCGTACTTCTTCGTTGGGTTGGGAAGTAGTGGGAATTTTGTTGAGGATCTTATTGAACCGTAAATTGAAATCTTTGATGGGTTCTCTAGCCTCGGCTTTAAGATTGGATAAGTCATTGATTAACGTTGTTGTTGATCTGTCATCACCAAACTTGGTGAGGAATTGATTTTGAAAGATGTTCCAACTTGTTATAGACCTGGAGGGTAATGAAAAGTACCATGACTCGGCTGTTCCTTGCATTGTATAGGGAAAAAGCCGGACAACAGCATCTTCGTTGGTAACTCCGTTGAGATTGACAGAAAGCATGAAATTGTTAATGTGCTCTTCAGCTAGCATGCCTGCTTTTGGATTGAATTTGGGTAGCCATTTCTCAAGATGGGCCGGTATTTGGCTCAGGGGTGGAGGCATTAAAACTGATCCAGGGTTGTTCCATGGAGACTGGGCCATTTTTGAGCTGCTAGTAATTGCAAGAGCAGGGGATGATCCCTGAGGCTGGGAAGATGAAGATATTATGATCTTAGATGATTGGGTAAGAGGGGTTGTGGAAGGTGGATAAGTGGTTTGGAATGAAAATGTGGGTGGTTGACTTCGCGGTGAGGGAGTTGAGATGGATGATGTAGATGAAAGAGTCTCACTGTCAGACTGCAGTGATGTTTTGCTCGCTCTTTTCCTGGTGGGGAGAGGGAATTCAGTTGTCTGGATGTCAAATTTTTCGCTCTTTAACCTGGTCAGGGGATGAGCAGGATTGTACTGTGAAGTCACGCTGCTTTGAGATTTATCAGACCCCAATGAAAAAATAGAAAATCCCTGGAGTTTGTGAATCAGAGTTTGAACTTCAGGGGGTTCAATGGTAGATTGGTCTGAAATATTAGGGTATGTAGCAGCGGTTAATACTCGACCGACTTCTGACTCTGGATTTAAACGTACAGGGGAAGTCGGGGGAGTTGATGAGGGTGATTTACTCTCAGAATGGTATTTAGATTTTTAGTTAGGTACCATTCATAGTTCAGGCCCTCCTTCTAGCGCCAAATATGTTGAAGCCCCGAAAATCGGGTCGACAACAAGGGGGATACCCACCCGGTACGGACCTTGGTTGGCAGCTCCTTATCCGTTTGGTATAGAGGGTCCGACTGGGGATACCGGGACCAATTTCCCAATCTGAGGGTGTGTGTGTGTGTATAGAGTTGGATAATACTGATCTAAGAGTACTTTAAAGCTGATTTAATTCAGATTCTTAAACTAACTCTATGCTATTGTAATCTAATGAGAAACAACACATCTAATCTACGCTAACCCGGGATGTATATCTTATATTATGCGATCTAAAGAGATTTCAAACAATAACTGGTAATAAAGATCATTCAGCTATCATAAGAATAGAAATCAATTGAGATAAACCACTTTGCATAAGAAGTTAGGCAAAACAGTTGTGAACAGCATATCGCATAATAAGCTGTTCATATGTTAGACATAAATAAATGACTCCACCATACAGAAGTGCCAAATGGTAACCCATACATTCATGCAGTAACATATAAACAACTGACAACTATAAATCAATTAAAGAAGATAAGCAGAAATTGCCAAGAGATAAAAGTACCATTTATGACTGATCCTACTCACAAACTTCACGCAAAAATGATCTATCTCTACTTGTTCTAACATCTACTAAGAGTACAAAAGTGCAACATTAGTAGCAGACATCAAATCCAAATAAAAATAAATCTTGATCCATCCATTCATCAAAACCTCCTCTCAGGGTGTAGAAGTGCATGTTCCGAGGACATGTTTTTGACAAATCTATGGACCCTTCTCTAAATGCATGAGAAGGGTTAAAATACTAATTCCTAATTCTAGTAATAATGTCTTTACAAAATTTAGGATATGGTTTTCAAATGACCGTCCTTTTTCTAATCTAATAAAAATAAAAAACAAACTTCTAAAAATAAGCTACTTCTGAACTTGGTCCTTAACACTGCAAGTGTTCATCATGGACTTGAGAAGAGTCGGTTGGCCGACTTTTGCACTGAGCTGGGCTGCGAAAACAGAATCTATGAGAGCTATCACTACTTTCTCAGCTGAGTTTATGATGCATTTCACAGTCATCCATTGACTGTGTGGCTTGACTAAGTATGCCCAGTAACACTCCCAATTTAACCTGTTCAATGCCTGGATCGCTTTTCCCTTTTCCTACGCCTTCTTCTTCCATTCTGTCTCCAGTCGTGATTTATTTGGTAGGTACCCTGGGGTGGTTTCTACGATTAAGTTGGCCCTGTGTAAATTTTCATTTACACAATCGATAAGAATGTTTGCCTGCGTGGCCGCTGTCTCCGTTGCTTGTTCTGCCTGCCTGATTCGATCGTCCCATTTGTTAAATAGCAATTCCTTATGATCCTCGTTTATTGTGGGTGCACTTGCTCTTTTCTTTTCATCTTCATCACACATCATTCTATGCAGGGGTAAGATAAGCCCGTGACATATCTGACAGAAGTACGGGACGAACTGGGAATCCCATAACATCTTACGATAAACATGGAGAGGTAATGGGTTATGGGTAGTCCATTTCCAACCCATAGTGGGGAATTTAGACACATAGCAAATAGAATCCATAATATACGCAGACAGATAAAAAGGAGGATAGACCCTTTGAGACAAGGA